>VXBZ01008484.1:130019-183682 GCA_013399135.1 Heliornis fulica | reverse complement strand
GCCCCCGGGCCGGTGTCCCCACGGCTGCCGGCCCCGCTGCGCTGGGGCGGTGTGCGGGCGGGGGCTGGGGCTGGGGCAGCAGCGAGATGAGACAAACCGACGCCAGGACTGCGAGAGAAAGGAGGAGCGCGGGGAAAAAGCATTTGTATGGATGGCTAAACGCTGACAAGTCTTCCCGCTGTTCGGATTTCTGCTCTTTTAAGTAAGAGAGAGGGAGAGAGAGAAAAAGGCCCACAACAAAACGCCACATGACACGTTTGGAAATACTTTTCCTTTCAGAGGTTATTTTCTGTTCAAGAAATGCCGGTCCTGGACACGCTCCCGAGCGAAAGGGAGCGGGATTGCTGGGGTTTGGGTTTGCACGCCAGCTACAAACGGGGACTCTCTCTATTTCGGTGTTGTTTCGTTCGGGGTTTTTTTGGCTCCGAAGTTAAAACTTTACTTGTTACAACAACACTTCCCAAAACAATAGCCCTCGATGTGGCAGATGATGAATTATTGTCATTTTATCTCTCTCATTTTATTATAAGTGGAGGACAGTCAAAGTACATCTCTTGCATACCAAATCGGATATTGTGTGGTAACTTCGTGTTTTACTACTTTGATTTTGCGGGTGAGTTCATTTGATGCTAGCTGTTGTAAAAGAGGCATTAGTGGGAATAATAATAAACGACACACACATGGATGAGCACGCACGCGCTGTTCATTACTGTGTTTTATAAATTAGTGACAAAAAATTTCAGCCCAGGAGTGGTGAACTTCTCAGTGAATGAGCTCTCCCTTGGCAGAAGTGGGAGATGATGTGCACAGCTCGGGAATGGATTCAAGTTTGCAGCGACTGGGGAAGGACACTGCAGATTAAAGCAAGTTTCGGTGCCTGGTATCTGTGGTCAGTGGAAATGTGCATCTTTATAGGCACATATATTTGTGTGGTAGGAGTAATCTTCTCATCTTTGGGAGTATAAGCTGAAAAAAGCGCTGCAAAATTCTTCCTTTCAGCAATGGTAGGACAAATGTCATCACTCAAACAAACCCCATCCGTTTTAATCTAGCCAGACAACTCCCTTCTTTGAGATTTGATAAGTACCAGTGTCTGTCTGGTTCATGTTTGTTTCCTGTTATATTTTAAAGCAGAGGCTGGGGATGTTTGTGTGTTGTTTGTTGTTTTTTGTTTTGTTTGTGTTTTTGCGTTTGTTGATTGGTTGGTTTTGTTGTTTGTTTTTTTTTTTTTAATTTTGGGATAATTTGACATAGCAGCTAAAATAAGTGTGCCCAAAAATATACTTCAAGTGAGTTGTATCAAGAAGGATACCTTGTATTATATTTACTGAGTCAGTACTAGTTCCCATTCTCCTTTGTACTTCTTGATGGAATTATAAATGTTCTTCTTCACTTTATTAACTTGCATATAAGATGATAAAAAGTCATTCTATAAAAATGAATGCAATAATGTTCAAGTGAATTTTATCATAAGTTCTTTTGATAATCAGTATTTGTAACTTGATAGGAGTTTGAGATCAAAGCTTTTATTTGCATACAGCAACTGAAACAAATATGCACAAAACTGTCAACTGCACAACCTTGTGGAGAAGTTGAGTGTTAGTATTTTATTAACACTCCTCCCCAAGACTAAGAGGAATGCAGAGAAGTGCTGAATAACCGCAGAAGGTGGGGACATGTGTAGAGAAACTGGGTATCACCTCTGTTTTGGGAGCTGCTCTCATTGAAACTGGTAGTAGTGCCCCATGTTGTCTTCAGCGGGAACCAGGCAAGGCCTGACTTGCTGAAACAGGAGGGTAGAAGTGTCAGTGTAATATATCATGTAACATCTGGACAGTTAACCCTCCTTTCTCTCCTTTTATTCTTTTACAGACTTTCTGCATCTCTCATTTGAATCCTTAGCTGTCTGCTGTTATCAGCCCAGGAGATAGTGTGTCATGTAATCCTGTCTCTTGATTGCTAAAGTGCTGTAGTTTTGATGGCCAGGCTAATCTTACTCGATAAAGTTTTATTTTTCCATTGTTAAATTCAAAGGACAATGACTACTAATTACAAGTGACCTCTAACCAAAACATTATCTGGAGTTTATCACTGGTGCTGATACTGGCTAACAGTAATTACAGCCTTAGCAGTACTGGGCACCCTGTTTCAAAGAAATTTAACAAAATAAAGGGAGCCAGAAGGGAAAAAATGTCAGTGCGCTGGGTAATTTGTCTGCTGCAAAACATATAGTGAAAATGTACAGAGACTCCTTTTGCTGTGCAATATTCCTCCCACAAATAATAATTATGGGGATGGGGAAGAAAGAACAAAAATAAATCATAAATATTTTAACTGAAAACAGCACAGCAAAAACATACATGGGAAGGGTTGTCATGGTAGACTGCCTGGTTTCCTGCTGCAGGCAGGTATAAAGAATCATTAGTGTTATTGTACGTTAACAGCAAAAGATTGTAATAGCAATGACAATTTGAGAGAATTGTTGCTGTCCTATTACTGGCTTTGAGAGCATTTGTTGTAAGGAAGCATTAGTCTCCAAATACAGTATAATAAAATTAATTTTTCAAAAATACCCCAAATTATTTCCCTTCTTATATTTTGTCTGTAATGTTTGAATGGTTAATACTGTGGGAATTTTACAGATGAAGAGGTGAATTAAAGAGTCCCGGGCCCTGTGTATTTATTATAGCAACTGAAATTTTGCTGATAAGTGGATCTAATAGTCTGTGGGATCAGAGCCCAGGCTGAGATCCTGACTAATACATGTACACGTTTAAATTGAAGCAAGCGAAACATCTGCCCAAGTTTTGTGCAGATACCTGTGATTTTTAGATAGATTGTTCTACAGGACAACTTGCAGGTTTCTGCAAGCGCTCTTGTAACACCTTACACTAGTTCTAAGGTTGAGAGGTTTGCTTGCATTGAGGTTCAGGTCCTCTGGACAAGGGCACAGCAAGGACATGGTGGATGTGGACATGGAGTGGAGCCTCTTTCCTAGTTTACACAGTCGCCCCTACATAAAAATGCAAAATAAAACAGAACCTGAAAATCTGGTAATTGATATGCTTTTGTGAGACAGTATTTCTGATAGGAGAAAAATGCCTTATCTTTCCCTCATCCTTCTCTCCAGAAACTCATTTTCTTCCCACTCTTTTTTCCTTGTCAGTAGCGTCACCATCTTCCCCTCTGCCAAACTTAGCATCATCTTTGACTCTTCGGTTTCCTCACATGTCTTGGTACTCCCAGATGTCTCTTGATGCTTTTTTCTTCATGTTGCTTCTTACATTCCTCTTTCCTTTTGTTTGCAGCTGCCAAAGCATTAGTCCACACTGTGGCAACCTTCCAACTTGATACTGCAACCTCCCGTTTCCCAACAAGCTCTTTTCTTCCACCTACGTTCTGTGCCCAGTCAGCATGACCCCTGCCAAAATCCTGTGTCTTTTGGTTTTCTTTCTGTAACGTCTCCATGCAGACTCCGGTTCTGGAGTCTTTCTATACTCCTGGTCTTTGTTTAGGCTTTGAAGATGTTTCCCACTTCCAGATTTCCCCAGAAGTATTGGCCTGAAACTCACTATCCACTGAAAGAGAGAAATGAGGAGGAGGGAAAATTGACAGACCCGTGGGTCGTTACATCTTATTCTGCTTCAGCTTTCTCACCACTCTCATTACCTGGCCACAGTAGGAGCCAGACTGGCCATTTCTTACACCAGACCACATGTGCTTGGTCTGGTGGTGTACTTGGTCACACAGCTGTGCTGTGAAGGACAGCACAGAGGGAGCTGGCAGTGGCGGTACCCTTTCCAGAAAATGGTGTCTGCTAATAGCAAAGTGTAATGAAGAATCCTTTATAACGCAGACTGCTCTGCTGATGAGCTCAGTACATTTCAACAGTAGTTAATTTTTTTTTTCTATTTTTTTTTTTATTTTCTTGCCATGCCCTTTTGCTTGTTTGGTTGTTTTTTTTTAAGCATCCCTGTGCAGTGTTCAGCATCATGAGAGTTCATAGTGCTTTATAAAGTGGTCCCCTTCAGGGTACTTGTGTGATAGATGCAGAAATCGAGGAACTTGAAGGAGAACCGTTTACCCAGAGGCCGGTGGCAGGATGTGATCCCACACACTGCTCAACAGGCGCAGAACTGTCCGGGACCATGGCCAGTTCGTGTGGCTTTTCAAGATTCCCTGATGGTACTTGCTGGCCTGGCCTATCCAAACGTACTTGTCTCTGTCAAATTACTCTGGCCCAGCTGCCAACATGTAGTTTCTTACCCTGCAGCACATATGAGGTAGCTAATTTATCTCTCTCTCATCAACAGATCTTCAATTACTTCACACAGGGTGTTTGAGGCCTCTACAGGGACATCTAGAGTAGAGAAACCAAAATGCATTCCTGTGTGAGGCAGCAGCTGGTGTCTGCCATGCCCACCCTGCTGCATGTCCTGCAGGACTGGTGCTGGGACCAGGGCTTCTTGGTGGTCACCTGCTCAGGACTTATGAGCTGGAGGGGCTGCGTGGGGCAGAGCTGAGCACTAGGAGGGGAGAGGAAGGGGAGAAACCGCCCTGAAGAGATGAGGTGTTCCTTGGACTCCAGGGTGGGTCTGCAGAAGAGGGAGATGTTTCTTTTAAAGACTCAGGACCTTGTTTCTGTCTTTTGCTTGGCATTCTGTGTTTTCCGAAGCTGCTTGTTAGCATGGCATGTCATCTTACATGCTAAAGACAAACCAGGCCTTGTTTTATACTCTCAGGCTCAATGTAGGCCTATGATGCCTGTTGAACTCACGAGCAAGTGCTCTAGTTTGTGGAGCACCCACATCTTCAGCAGAAGTGCTTTGCTGAGCACTAACATCTTCAGCAGAAGTCACTGGGAATGGCCAACCATCTGCTCCTTTACCCCTACAGGAGGGAACTAGATAGACAAGCTTTGGTCCTGTTGTTGTGAAATGACTTTTCATAGAGACTCCAAGCATATCCAAATATTTTTTGTGGAATATAACATCAGAGATGTTGCTTGGGAGCAATGGCCCCTTGTCCAAGGCAATCTCTGCCGCTGAATCAGATCTTTACATGGATAAAACACAGATATTACCTGTGTTCAGCACTTATTTTGTGCACTTTTCCAAGACATAGGCCCTGTGGANCCCCCCTCCCCCCCCCCCCCCGGGTTTCGCAATCCACTGAGGGCTCAATTAGCACAGATAACTGCGGATGTTCATGCAGGAGAAACTATATGTCAGTCTTATTGCATTAACAATTTCCCACAGTGATGCACAATGAAAGCCTTTTAGAAAAAACAGATTTGAATGTGATAGCGTTTGAACACAAGGAAATACTAACGTGAGTCCTTGGAAAACTGCTAATGTGATGTACATGGAAAGCCTTTTGTGTGTGAAATACATCCCTCCCATATGCACTTGCACCTAGAAGGAAGGAGAGGTGGCTGGCAGTACTTCTCCTTTCCCTCTCCAAGCCTACTGCCTGTCAGAGAGTAAGTTCTTCTGGAAGTTCTTCCTTGTGAGTATTTTATTGATGATCTGTGCAATCTATTGATCTATATTTAACTTGCCAAGCTCTGTCATGCTAAATCTTCCGGAAAAGATGCCTGCTGTGTTAACACTGGGAGTGAATAACCCTGCAGGCAGACCTCCCAGATCTCTCAATCTCTGGAACCTCAGGTGTTAGGCAGGGAGCTGCTCTGGCAGGCTACAGCTAGGAATGTTGGCTTTGCGGTGCCCTGTCAACCTGGGGTGCTTAGAGGCAGCCCACTCCCCAGCTAACTCCTGGCATCACAGGTTTTCTCTGTTTTTGTGGCGTTGGATACCTGCTACAACTGGGCAGCAGATCTCAAAAGCATGAGGTGCAGTCCTTTCACGGGGATAACCAGGCACCAGAGCTTCCATCACCAGGATCAGAGCTTGCAGGTCTGCCAGCGGCAGCCAGCCTCACATCAGTTCTATGTATTCCCTGGAGAAATGAAGGTATTCAGCACTGTGCTGAACCTCCCCAGCTTGTCCTCATGTCTGTTAGGTAGATGGGATATACTACTGTACAAAGACAAGGAGAACATTTGCTTTATCCGTTTCCGTTGTCCACACTGTAAATGTACAACCAGGCCTTCAGAAGTGCATTCCTTTCTAACAACTCAAGACGCTAAACTTTGAGGATAGGTTCCCACCAGATGTGAGCTTCACATCCTTGGTGAAGTAATTGGTCTTTAGATATATCCTTATTCACAACATTCTTAATACCTAACTCTAAGCAAATCCTTTTCCTAAAATGGGTATTTGGGAATGGCTCCAAGAATGCCAGTGATTGATAACGAGGATTACAGGGTCCGATTAGTGTGGATATAAACTTTAGGCAGGCAATGAAGCTGAAATTCTTTTCTAGTCCCCTTCTTTCTTTGTGAAGTGTTTGTTCTAGAGACACTTGGCGGCATGCTTTGTATTAGAGACGAGTCAGCGTTTATTTTAAAAGCAGGAACTCTATTTTTTGCGTATTTCCAACCATTCCATTTTTAGAAACACTGATGGGCTTTGCTACAGTTTCTCTGGGAATGGTGGGTATGTGAGGAATGCAGGACTGACTGTCTATAAAATGGGGATAACCAGAGCCACAAGAGGACATTTTGTCTCTCCAGGGCAGGTTGATGCACTTCTCCATCATATCCCACTGCCTCCTGCCTTCTCCCACAAACATGTCCTTAGAGCTTCCCTGTGGCATGTCTGCTCCTTGGCTTTGTGGGAGGAAGGCATCAGAGAGAAGGGCTCTGCCTCTGAGCTGCTGGTCTGAGCCTGAGCAAGGCAGCCACAGGAAGGGAGAAGGCAGGGACTGGGTGAATGGGTCTTCCTCCTGCCTGCAGGGAGCAGGGCGTGGGGCAGAGAAGAGGATGTGTCCCTGTGGGATTGCATCTCAGAAACTTCAGTGTGGCCCAGCTGAGGAACATGGTGCAGTTCATTCCATATAAACATCAGTCACTGGTTTACTTGAAGAATTAATACTGAGGAAGGAAGTGCAGTCAAAGAGAGATCATAGCGATAAGATGGTCCCGTTTCATATTTTTGCACAGACTTTGGCTGCGGTAATTTTGTGGGGTGCCTAATATTGTAGGACATTTTCAAAGACATAAATCAGTGAGTACATCCAGGGTTTGTGTTTACCCTGAGCAGCAGGATGCAGGTAGCCTGGGATAGTGTGTTAGCTAAAGGCTGCACCTGAAGAGAGGGGCTCTTTTTCTTCACCATAGTAGGGGACATAAGATTGGAAGGGATCGCCTCAAGGGGTTTTCTCATCCCTTCTTCCTCCCCAAGGCTAGCACAGTTATTCTTGAAGAAAACTCTGCAATCTGCCCTCACAGACCTCCAGCAGTTTTAACTGTCTCACCGTGTAGTTATCCTATTCATTTGCTCTCCCTGTTTCTTCAAGTGGAGATGAAAGACAGATTGCCCCAGTCCTCCTTGCAACAGCATTTTGCACATTGGTGTGCCATCATGGGTGAGCCAAAAGTATGCTGGGTACTTTGTTCTCTTTTGTGACTGAATTTATGGCTCTCACACGCAACCACAGGTGTTTGACCTATGGAAATTTGTGTAGCTGTGTTAAGGTGTGCAGCCTATATACTCAGACCTGTCCTCTATATCAAATGAGAATGTGTCATTCCTGTCAGGAGAAGCTGAACGGTGCTGAGTAGATGAGTTGGGACTTGAGTTATTCCACAAAATCTATAATTTATTTTGGAGATTTTTAGGCATTGGCATCAAATTTTGTCCTTATTTTATTTGCGAGGCAGTGAATTCAGTGAAACACCACAGTGTGGATGAGTGACCAGAGAGGCATGAAGTGGGATTTGTTGTTTGATATTGATGGCTTCAGATAAAGTTCAATTTATAAAGGCTTTCAGAACAAACTTGAAAAAAACTAAGAAAATAAGTTTCAGAAGTTTGCATTATTCATTTAAGCTTGTAGGAATAAACAATGACACATTGCCAGGGCTGTGTGAAACACGGATAAATTTGAGTCTCAAGTACTTTACCTCCTATCATTGCAGCTGTTTTCAATTGGAGCAGTCCAGGGTCAAACCAGGAAGAAATTTAGTTTCTTAATTAAAAAAAAAAAAAAGAACAACCTTCTTTACATCCCATTTAATTAAAACCCAGGGTGTCAGGTTCTGTGGTTGTGGAAGGACTCTGTAGCATTGTAATGAATAATTCATTCACTGTATTTTGTTGGGTGCAAAAGACAGTGGTTTCAGATAGGCTTGTAACAGCACCCTTGTTTGGCTGGTCCCAAGCACAAGAAGCCCCAGGGGATCCCAAATGGTGTTGTAAGTCCCACAAGTGGAACATGAGCCTTTTCAAGTGATTTACATGCATCAAGAATAACATGTGGCCACTGTTCCTTAGCCGTGAGCTGGTTACTGGAGCGGCAGCAATGGTGGCTGTGCAGCTCAGGCGCTTCCACACAGCTCTTGCAGAGTGAACGTGTGTGTGAGACCTCTCCTGCCCAGGCCATAGCAGTGACTGTGGGACCTGGGAAGTTCTTCACCAGCCCTGGGTGCATGCTGGCTGCTGCCAGATGGGCATGGCTGAAGCCAAATCAAGACTCTATTACATTGGAGAAACTCGCATGCTTCTCTCTTTTGTAGATGAAACTAACTGAATCAGTGCTAAGTAAAAATAACTGAGTGCATGGTCACAGCATTCCTCTTTACATTGCTTGACTGAAATAATTTTCTCCCTTCCAGTTCTGCTGTGATTTCATCATCGAGCGGCAGACTTTCAGCTATAATTGTCTCACTACTCCATTTTCCAGCCACGCGCATCTCCAAGAACTGCACAGCTTGTGTCTAGACGACCCTCTGAGAAATCTCCCTCTGTGGCCTTACTTAGCTGTTACAGTGACACCGAGACTGATGATGTCAGCCATTTTCAAGACTGATAGCCATGCCTCTTAGAGCTCAGTTAGCCAAGGACAGTGCTCTGAGGGGAGGCAGAGATGCGGAGCTTTATTCTGAGATCAGATGCACTTGGACACATCTGCATACATATGCACTTGCACACATCTGCATATACATGCACTTACACACATGTGCACTTTTGAGGGAGGTTTTTATGCAGTTACGTTTTGAGTTTGTTTTCACTAGCATCTGTAAGGTTTTCCTTTCTGACTTCTGCATAAGGCCTAGAATAAAATGCACAATTCCCCTGCTACGCCCATGGGAATTGAATTAGCGGGGAGCTTCATCAGCACGTTGGCCTGCACAGACATTCTGCTGAGGGGTAATGTGAGGCTTCCCCAGTGCAGTGAGTCTTTTTTTTATATTAAGCGAAATCTAAATTTCCCAAAATCTTTGCATAGTGGGGGTTGTCTGTGAGACATGGAGGAAGGCATGTTTAATTTTTCATGAGCTCTGGAACTCCTCTTACTGACTTCAGGAGGGCCAGGTCAGAAATCAGCAAGCCCATGATGATGGTGTTTTGTCTGTTTTCCTTGCTCTTTGTGTGTCAGGATCTTTAGTAGCATAGTGGAAGTTACTGTAGTGGAGACCCTGGAGGAACGCATTTCTCCTTCTAACTTGAGGACCTACAGGCTGATTCTGGGAGCTGAAAAATGGGCTTAGGAGTAGGAGAAAGTATCCCGGTCTCCTTCGCTGTTGTCTGTGTTGCTGGATCTTAGCCTGGCACTCATTCAGACTTGAGGTAAGACTTACCTCCCCCCTTAAGGTCAGATACGAATGTCAACAGTTCAGACATGTTTATGTGGCCAAGTAAATTCTAATGAAAGGCTGTTTCCCTACTAATAAAGGAAGGACAAGTGGGATGGAGAGGCTTGCTTCCATGCGATGGTTGTAGCCATAGTTCCAGCACTAGTGTAGCGATAGCTGGGGTAGGCTCCCTATGTTTAGGGAGAATGGGGCAAGTGGACTTACTGAAACATTTCCAGTCCCACCTGCTCCTGCAGACCACAGAAATGAAAGGGTGGGTCCATGCTCACATGCCCTATGTCTCCTATCTTTCCCAAAGCAAGCTTCAGATCTTAGGCTAAAATCAGCAGTGGAATAAAAATTTACAGCATGAAAATGTTTGTCCTGACCGGTCACTTACCTGACAGATAGACAAAGTGTTCCTTGTAGTCCCAGAGGAGGAAATCATGTTAGGGATGTACCCTGAATGATTCCTGACTCATGCAGACACCGTATTGTCACTGTGTGAGGTTTCCAGACCTGAACTTCTATCACAGCATGCCTAGGGCCTGATATGTGTGGTGGGGTTAAGGATCAAAACCATAAGACTTGCTTTCCACCACACCACTCTCAAGCCATGAACACCGAGCAACATGATGGGTCCTCACCACAGAAAATACATCAAACCTGGTTTTGAAGATTTTCAATGCTGGAAGTTTCCAGTTGGGTGGGCAAGTGACCTGTTACAGAAGGCATACAACTTAAGCAACTCCTGTCCTGAAACATTGTTAAAATTAAATTATGACTTGACATCTCTATCATTACAGCCCTGGAGCAGAGTGTCTGCCCAGGTATTTCGAAACAGAGCATCTAAGCTTAGCAACACAGAGCTTAGGCTGCTGAATAATATGCAGTATTATGTAACTTAATAATATTAAACTAGGATCACACAGAATTACAGAATGGTCTGAGTTGGAAGAGAACCCAAGGATCGAGTTCCAAGCCCCCTGCCACAGGCAGAACCACCAACCTCCAGGCCTGGATCTAGACAAGGTTGCCCAGGGCCCCATCCAACCTGGCCTTGAACACCTCCGTGGTTGGGGCATCCACCACCTCTCTGGGCAGCATGTTCCAGCACCTCACCCATAAAGAAGTTTCCATAAAGAACTTCTCCCCGATATCCAATCTAAATCTTCCCCACTCTAGCTTAAATCCACCCCCCCTTGTCCAACCACTCTCTACCTTGTGAAAATCTGATTCCCCTCCTGTCTATATGCTCTAGAAGTACTAGAAGGCTGCAGTGAGGTGGTTAATAATAATAATAATAATAATAATAATAATAATAATAATACACTGTTTTGTTTATTTAATACAATTTATATTTGTATGTCAGTTGAATTCAGGACAAAAAAGATTCTAGAAGAAACCGTGGGGGAGCGCAGTAGGAAATTGTGCAATGTACTTCTCTGAGACCATATCACATGGCCTGCGAAGCACGGCTTTTGCTTTTATACTCATAGTCTTGGCGAGTCTCCCGCTAGCAACAATAGCGCTCAGACGCGTACTGATGTCACTGTTGAGTTATTTAATTTGGCTGAATGAGATTAATGTGTTTATTTAAAACCTTGGTCAAAATGGAAAAGAAAATCTCAGGACGTGAACATGTATGTTTTTATATCTGATGATTGTAATGTTGCATTAACTTATCAGGGGCAGTTGTTTACACGTACTAGTGCCTGGGAGACCCCCTCAGATAAGAAGTGTGAGCCGTTTTCCCTCTCATCCTGGATTAGAGACTTCTACACTGCTACTGGCCCTGTGGGTTTTCATCCCAAGCTGTCCCCCTTCCTGCTTCTGGTTTTGGGCTGACCCACGGAGATCCATATATTGTGTCATGGGCTTGGTGCCACCAAACAATGACAACAGTGGGGTGGGGGATTCTCCACAGGTTCTCACTGGGGCAGTGAAGGACAGACACTCCACTACAATAGATGGGGCTGAGCCTGCTCCCACAAAGACTGCAGACTGTCTGCCTATGTTTTATCCACATTTATGCTTTGCAAGCAGCTAGAGGGTTTTTTCCTGTGATAAATCATTCTGAACTTACTTCATTCCCACATACACCCTCTAAATGTTTGGAACAGACCTTGCTTTTGGCTAAGGGGCATTAATAACTATCCGGTTAAATGCCTCAGGTCATTGGATTTTTACTAATACAGATTGGGCTTAAAAATCCAGAATCTAAAGTTTCCTTTTGCATGATGGGGCAGGTTTGGGCAGTTTGGTGGAGTAGATCATTGATTGCTGAATGGCCTGAGTAAGGGGAGTCCTGCTGTGCTCTGTCAAGAACCTCTCTTGACAGCTGAGGACAAATGGACCTACACAGATTAATAATGTTGAAATTGCATAGGGCAGAGCTGTTGTGGGTGCCTGAAGGAAGGTGTGCCTGCTCTCCTTTCTGCACATTTAGTCCCTCTGTTCATGTTTTCACCCAAACTTTCTGGTTGTTGGTGCCAGAAACGCAAATCTCCCGGGGGAATAGCAGCTGCTGCTGGGACTTGTGACATGCCAGAGAGTCGCTTTTGTGCTTTCTTTACTGTGGGGCCAATTGCTTCTATCTCCCTAGCTCTATGGAAGGCCCTTCTCCTCATCATTGCTGCCCTCGAGGAAGGAGGGGGAAAGCTCCTTATATATAAATGTGTCTGTGTTTCTTGGGGTGCTCGGTGCCTTTGGGGTAACCAAGGAACGGGCATGAGAACAAAACAGAAGTGCAAGGAGGAAAACAGCTATAGGCAGTCACTGGTTCTCAGCAAACATTACATGGTGTCTGTGAGGCTTTGATGCCACAGGTTACCCTGCAGCATGCTCCAGAGCTGTGTGATGCTGAGCATATCCCATTATGCCGAGGAACCAGTCTTTGGGACCAGCCTCCTGTCTCAATATGTTGTACCTCTGCCTGCACTCAGTAGCCCCAAGTGCTCTTTGAACTCTGAAAATTTAAGGAAAATGTAGAATAATACAGTTAGTGAAGTCCTGCTGCTCCTAACACTGGGCAGTATCTCTTGTCTCCTCAGTGGCTGCATATAGGTAGTGCTGGAGGCCTGTGCCCAGACCTTTACTGGTAGGAGTCAAGAAAGACCCAAGTTCTCCCACAATGATGGAGTAGAGCAGTCACAGAGCTGCATCTCTGGAGGCATCGATTTGGAAGCTGCCCACTTCTCTTAATTTAAGTGCCCTATGTATAGTTTATTCCTTTGGTCTTGTTGTGCACTGGGGGTCCATTAAATACATTTAAAACAGTAAATTGCTTGACATACAAGGATGTTGTTCCTTAGACTTCCAGTCAGTGGAAATATGTCATTTTCAGCTAAAATTAGACTGGCTCCAACTGCATTAAAAAAAAAAAATGTTGGGGGTGGGGGAAGGCGGGAAACCAGAAAAACCATCAAGAACTAAACTCTTTCTCTTGGGTTTCATCAGTTGTAACAACTCCTTGCAGAAATAGCTCTGGATCCATCCAGCACAAACTGTTTCCAAAAGTCTGATTTTCATCCAAAAACCTTTGAATTGTTGGAGAGAGCGAAACAGGCTGGCGAGGCAAACAAGGTTTTCTCTTGCATGTGAGACAATGTAAATAAACTTAGAGAACAGTGATACATCTTTCAAGGGCACTAAATGAAATCTGTGAGTAGTTGAATTTTAAATCCGTTTTGCAGTTGTATTTTACAACTCTTGACAATGGAGTGAGATTGGAGGGGCAGAGAGGGAGTTGAAATAAAAAATGTCTTCTCATTACTTCAATAAAATTTGTTATTACAGATTTAATTTGTAGAAGATGCTTGAGCTGAACATACAGCTACCAGCATAAAAAACAAACCCCAAAGGTAAATACACTTTTAAAGTAAGTATAACTCCTGCCCTGCAGCAAGTTGCCGAGTGCATTTAACTCTATAAACAGAAACTGAAGTGACTGAATGCTGCTTTCCAAGGTGTGACTCTAAAACAAGTGTGGAGGGTAGTGTGGAGGAGAGCCCAAACAAGCAAAAACCCAGAAAACCATTGAAAGCTAAATACATATATTGAACATATCTATTTCAAATGATTTCATTTCAGAAACAATGAAAGAAGTGTGTGAAACCTAACTACATGCTGTGTTGTTCTTCCAGGCTTTGTCAGCAGGTTCCTCATGTTTGGAAAGCTTTGAGACCCACTCTGTCGGACTACTTGTAATCAGTGCTTAAGACTGTAGAAACATATGTGTGGAAGAGCCTTTCCTTGAAGGAAGTGTCCATCTCAATATTGTGGAAACTCCGTGCAAGCCTTGCAAGGCAGGAGAGCAATTTCTGCTTCCGTTGACGCTCGTGTGTAATCTCTGCTTCTTATGCACTCCAGCACCCCTATCAGTTCCTTGTTCTCCTTCACCAGCCCTGCAGTGAAAAGACTGCTGGGCTGGAAACAAGGAGATGAAGAGGAAAAGTGGGCAGAAAAAGCTGTTGATTCCTTGGTGAAGAAGTTAAAGAAGAAAAAAGGTGCCATGGAAGAACTGGAAAGGGCTCTGAGCTGCCCGGGTCAGCCCAGTAAATGTGTCACAATCCCACGTTCCTTGGATGGGCGGCTGCAGGTGTCCCACCGTAAGGGGCTTCCCCATGTCATATACTGCAGAGTGTGGCGCTGGCCTGATTTACAGTCTCACCATGAGTTGAAACCACTGGAATGTTGTGAGTTCCCATTTGGCTCAAAACAGAAAGAAGTGTGCATTAACCCCTACCACTACCGGCGGGTGGAAACCCCAGGTAATTATATTATCTGTAAATGATTTGCATCTCTGTAAATTGTAATTACTTCTGTGCTGGCAGGTCTAGTCTTGGTGCATCCTACAGAGTTGTGCTCTGAAATCTGAAAAGGCAGGCTTCGTTTGGTGGAAGGACCCCGGATCTTTCCCTGCCTGGTGGTATCACAGCTCTGTCAGCCAGGATTAAGGAGCATCTCTCCCCCAGCCATCGGACCCCCCCCCAACTCTGCGGAGGGCTCCCGGATCTTGTCCAGGGTGCTGAAAGAAAGCTTCCTCTCTGTGGGCATGGGTGCTGGCAGCCCTCTAAACCCTCCCTTTGTAAGCTGGTGTCCATTTGAATGAAGTCTTGGCACCAACCTAGACTTGCTACCCTGGCTAGATTTATGCTTCATTCTCTGAAAACTGATAACTGGAAAACGTACAGGAGAATATATATCACGAGCTCTCTCTTTAAAGTTCAGTGGCAGTAAGATGGCTTATTTGCTATGGGTATGAAGCCAGGTCACTTGATCCTTCCTGAAATGCCTGGTGGCCTGCCTTCAGTGGGATTTACTTACCTGAGTGGATAGTTTATGTGAAATAAATCCCTCAACTTCACATAAGACATTGAATTTTTGCACTGGTGATCCTCTTTAGACTGGACTTGATCAGCATTGAAAACTTAGGAACTTGCTGAAAGGTCACCTGGTTGAGTTTTGTGTCAGTGAAACAGTTGTTAAAGAATGTAGTGTTTAGTGTTTACTTCTATAGGGACCTTAGAAAGCAGGACTGGCAGAGATCTTGAACAGTCATCTTCTCCTCTGCCCCTGTTCCCTAAAGAAAACAAATTATCAGGTACATTCCTGACAGATGTTTTTGTAATGAGCTCTAAAAATCCCATGTGATAGAGACTCCACAACCTCTCCAGGCAAGTGAATCTTTTGCTTTGCTATCCTTACAGTTCAGAATGATTTCTAATGTCTAACCTAGCTCTCCCTTGCTGCCAAAAATCAGTAATTTAATTTACTAATGGATATGGTTGGTAAGTGTATACTTATTATTCTGTGATTACTCTTTGTCTGGCATGAACTTTACTCTGAGGTGACATTAGGATCAGATAAGTGAACTGTGGGATGTTTCTTTTCACACAGATGTAATAAAGGGAAGACATTTGTTAACATTTGTTAAACAACAGGGGCTGCTCCCTTTTCTGATAGTCCTTCTACTTCAGCAGAGCTGTCATTTTGAAGTTGTGTCTGAACTGCTGTAAACATTGTCACAACTAAAGTTTTACAGCTGCGCTGAGCAGTGCTTGTTGTCAACAGTTTTCTGTGGAAAGAGCTGATCTCCTGCCTTGCTAAAATAAACTCTTCAAGAATCTAAGAACAGATCCTCATAAAATATCCCATTTTGTGTATCTTTCTCTTTGAAGGCTGCAATCTTTAGTGTCTTCTCGCTGCTTCTGGTGTAACTCCAGTGTAGTTAATGGAGTCTCCTCAGCATGGCAGCTGGCAGCACTGCACAGTGCTGTTTTCCACCCCAGCCTTCAAATCTCTTCAGTGCCAGCTAACCAGCATGAGCATTAGGCAATCCAGCAGCTGCTAAATGACTACCAGAGGTGGGTGTTCTGACCCTGAAACTCAGGAGGTTTCAGCTGTGAACATCTTTCTATTGTTTCACTGTGCAGCAGACTGGCTACATCTCTACTAGTAAATGAGATGGGATCAAGGTGCAGGTCTGATTATTGCTGAGTGGGTAGCATGCTCCTGGGCACAGCTGTGACCCACATGGACTCACATGGATGGGCAGTTCTCAGGATGTGGGGATAGCCCACAGGAGGGACTTTGGGCACTATGGACATCACTGCTTTGTTCTGGAGGTGAAAGAGAGCACAGCAGTCAGGATGTGACCTGTGCTGTGCCAGTTTTCAGGGCCCAGGAGTTGTTCTAGGGCTGTTGTATTCACCCCTACCGCTCTTCTTACAGGGACAGCTTAGCAACTGAAACTGACACATCAGCCACCTCCCTGCAGCAAGAAGTGAAACCTACCCAGGAGTAGCTGGGGGAGCGGCAGGAGAGAGACCTTACACCAGTGCACGTGACAGCAGTGCAGATCTGGGCCAGAGGCAGTTAGAAAGCAGTGCTGCAGGGAAGTGGTGGTGAGGCAAGGGAAGAAATGAGCTTCAGGAGAAAGGGAGATCACCACAGGAAAGTCTGGGAGAGGTTGATCTAGGTGCCAGTGTATTTTAGCAAGTCTTCTGCTAACTACAGGAAATCTTGTGCATCTTGGCTGTTGGTGATCTTAGGTCTATGTGAGATTCTCTGAGTCTCATCCTCTGGAGCTAAAGAAATCAGTCTGCAGTGCATTTCTTTAATAATCCTCAAGCCAGTATTATTTTCAATGCTTTGGGGGCTTACTTCCCATCACTGAAGCCTCTCTTGCTGATTCAACTGTGCCATGACCAGATCTGTTAACATTTGTTCAGAATGAATGAGTTGTGTCAAAGATGGGAGGACCTCACCCTTTCTTTAATAGTCTGGAAGATCCCTAGATCTCTTTTACCAGGGAGCAGCATTAAGCTCCCTCATGAGATTCGAAGGTTTCATTGACTCTGTTGTGTCCTCAGGCTGCCCAGACACATCCTAATCTATGCTGACCAACACTGCACAGATTACGCATAGCTTTTTTTGCTGCTACCTGTGTCCCCAGCAGATTTCTTCTCAGGTCTGATGAGCAGCAGGGACATTTATGGAAAAAAGAGGCAGCAAATATTTCCTCTGTGCAACATCCCACTGCAGAGAGGGGACAGGCCACCTAGCCCAAAGGACATAGGCATGATAGTTAGGATCTGCTTTCCCCATCATTGTTTTATCTCAAAGAGCTGCTCAGAAGTCTGAATGGGTTGTTGCCAGGAGAAGCTTCCTAAACATGTACCCTGTTTTTATATGAGATCATTCATGTGTAGCTATTTCAAAATCTAGTGTGAACCATTGCTGTAGACACCAGGAGCGTAAATGAACTTATGATATGGGGTTGGTTGTCCAAGTGGGACTAAGATCTGGTAACCTCTTAGTTGAAAGTCCACCTGTTGATCTCACTGTTGGCCATGTGTTTGATGTTTGTGAATGGTCATGGGCATAAGGAGCAGATGGATTTCACCAAAGGGTAGATCTCCAAAGATAGTAAACTAGTCAAAGATGGGCTGATGTGTGAGAAATAGCAGTGTGGGTGCTGTACCTGGAATTAAACTGTGGGGCAGATAGTTTGCTTGTTAGCACCTGCAGACACAGTCTGTGGGTACAGACAGGTTTACAGCAAAAACTGTTGCACCTGAAGGGAACAGAAGAAAGTTTACTGCAGTAAGGGCAGTGACAGGACTTGGGACATGACCATATTTGTCTTCAGTTCAACAAAGATTGTCAACACTTGGATATGCATAGAAGGAAAGAGCTGCATCGGCTCTCAGTGGAGAATAGCAGGTAGAAGAAAAGGATCCTGCTGTGTGGAGAAAACACAGGTAAATTATGAGGACAGACAGGTCCCAATGCACTTGGTCACTCAGTTTCATGCCTCTGGTCACACTTCCTTCAGAGTGGTTGAGCCCTGGGGAGTGACATCTGTTAGCAAAAGAATAAGAACAAGAACCTCTGAGGAATTTTTAGCCACAAACAAGAAAATCTCTGAATTCCTTATCACCATAGAGGCTTTACCCCTCTAGGAAGCCACAGAGCAGTCAGTGGAAAGACTAAGTGAGGTGGCAAAAAATGTACAACAGTGCAGAAGTTAAAAGAGTACCCTGGTCAGAGCTGGGAAGGAGTTCAAGGCTTGAAAATTCCTCTTGCTGACTCACTCAGGGCGAGTCAAAGCTTTCCCTGGCAAGTGCTGTTCACATATTCGGATCCACAGCTTTCATTTACAGCAGGAGTTGCACTGGCTTCTCACGGGACTGAAGAAAGCCCTTTCCTTAGCAGTGGTACCCGCAGTGAGGTGCCAACCTCTCAAAGTTGGCATTGCTGCAGTGCACCTGTCCCTCGCCCAGCACCTCTGCTGGCTGCAAAGGCAGCACCAGTTCCCTGTTTTCTAGGGCTGCTGGTCAGATCTGGCTGAGTAGCAACAGACCTGCCAAGCATACCAGTTTCATGCAGGAGCAGAGGGAAACACCAGAAGCAGCAGCAGTTCACATGTTCCTATGATCCTGGAAGGGATCCAGCTCACCAGAGTCACATCTGCAGTGATGGTATTGGCTTTGTCCCACTATAGAGTAGATAAATAAACTGAGCACAAAAAGAATCTGTTTCTCTCCACTGTCTATGAAGATATCCATGGGGGACAGGGAAGTGCATCTTCAGTTGTATACCTGTATTCTCTGTAGGAATCCTACCTGGGGAGTCCAGGAAATTGACAAAGATAAACAGTAAAGAAGCAGAAATACCTTTCTCTACCAAAGTACTTAAGAGGTTGTCAATGAAATCTTTATCCCACAGGTAGGGGACTAGCAGAGGCAGAAGGAAAAAAGTGTTTTCCAGAGCACTAACCTTATGCTGGCCAGAAGCTGATTAAAAATGTGTTGGGCCAGGGAAGGGTCTATGCATACTATCTTAAAAGTACCTTATAGTATCTTAAAAGGTATCTCAGTGCCTGTTCCCAGGCAGGTAAGATAACATCTGCAGTGAACCCCTTGCCATCAGTTCAATCTTTTGTATGGTTTTTAGGGCTCAGTTTTTTGGTTCACTGGTGACTGACAGCATGGTTTAACTCTGCCCTGAGTGCAGCATAAGTGCTGCATGAAGCAAGAAGCTGTAAACCTGTGATTGGTACCAGACAGGTCCTCCTCCTCCACCCTGAAGCTGCCCCAGCTGTTCCCACAGCCTCTTAACCATGCACGTTTTGCATTATCTGTATATTATTTGCTTTATAACAATTAATCCACTGTTTCATTATGCTGGATAAATGAGAGTTCGCTGTAATTAAAAGTAGTTAGCTAACCTAACTAAAAGGAATTTGCCTTACCTAGACAGAGCTTTTGGGCTCAAACAATACATTAAACCACGTTCAAACAGTGTGTTCCTGTCTGCATTTTAACCAGGACGTTATAAATAACAGCTGTTTGTTTCCATAGGATGACGTGCGGCTGGATTTTAGGCCAGAGAAACTCTGGACACCAGGTCAATCAATACCAACGTGCTGAATTGTTCCTGCTGTTGGGACAATTCATCCTTGTCACAGTAACTCAAATTGCCTCCTTATCTTCTCTGGTGGCTTTTAGATCTGCACAACAGCAACTGAGGGTTCATTCCCAGTTTAAGGCCTTAACTAAGACAAATAGGCACTGCGTGAGCTAGTACCTAACAGAGAAATCTTGAGGTACATGAACTGCCCATTTTAGGTGCTGTTCACCCTCCAGGCACTATGGCGGACCCAGTTAAAGTTGAACTCCCATAGGCAGAGCTATTTAGAAAGCCTCTTTCTGGGTTCCAGCCCGGGGGCTGCATGTCTATGGTTAATCCACTAGTTGGGTTTGCTGAAGTGTTTTGACCCCAATTCTGCTTGCCTGATCTATCAGAATCCAAACTAATTTGGGCCAACTTTAGGTTTCTCAATGTAGTGGTGCTATTAGAGCACTGATGGTATGAGATGTGAGTGATGAGAGTTTGGGAAGAATGGCAGAACCTTCCATTAGACCAATTTGTGCATGGATGAATTTGGATTTCAGTTTTCTGACCTGCATTTTTCATGTCTTAACTACCAACTATTGACATTTGCCTCCTTTTGCTAGATCTTTTCTAACTGTATTGCAAGAGCTAAATTAATATTACTGCAACATTTGAATTGCCATTTACATTTCCTTTTAAAGATCCCACTGTCTGGCTGGCAGCATATTTAAGTACCTGAAGACCTTTTAAATATGGTGTCTAGCAACAAGTCTGTGCCTCCTTCTGCCCATTTGTAAAACACTGGCAGTAAAATATGCAGTGTATTGTAGAATGCTATTAATTGTTATTAAACTTGTCTGTGGTTTTGGCAAATCTCGTTGATAATATTTAAGAAAATCGTGCCACGTTCATTTTTTTGGGAAGGAAGGATTAGGCAATTCTGAGAGGGAGAAATGCGTCACTTGCATTTCTGTAAGAGGGTTGTGTGCACGTGCCACACCTGTGAATTTCATGGTATCTTGCTCATTTGGGAATGAGCCAATATTTTGGATATGGAATTGCTGCAAATGACCACTAATTTGGAGAAAATGAGTCCCAGAGTCAGCTTTTGTTACCTGTTTTTTGGACAGGTTTGTTGCCCTTCGGTGATTCGTGTATAGACAGCAATACATGGCATACGCCTCTAACTTTTAGAGTGCAATT
Organism: Heliornis fulica; assembly: GCA_013399135.1. NCBI lineage: Eukaryota > Metazoa > Chordata > Aves > Gruiformes > Heliornithidae > Heliornis > Heliornis fulica. The sequence goes on along the minus strand of VXBZ01008484.1, from coordinate 162,879 downwards.
TTAACCAGATTCTTTCTGTTCTTGTTTTTATTTTCAGTCCTACCTCCTGTACTTGTTCCAAGACACAGTGAGTTTAATCCTCACCTTAGCCTCCTCGCCAAGTTTCGAAACACTTCTCTGCACAGTGAGCCGCTGATGCCGCACAATGCCACCTATCCTGATTCTTTCCAGCATCCTCCATGCACCCCTTTTCCACCATCACCCAGCCACATGTTCTCCCAATCACCTAACAGCATCAGCTACCCCAACTCACCAGGAAGCTCTTCTGGACCAGGAAGTCCCTATCAGCTCACGGGTAAGATTGAGCTTTCAGTCATCCTGACTGAGGCAGTCAAGGCTTTTTGCCGGGGTCTGGGGTCAGGTGCCAATTCTGTGTGCTGGAAGCTGTAGCTACAGATTGAACTGCCAGATAAGATGGATTTGGAACGTGATTTCTTGTGACTGTCTCTTAGTATTTACTGTCTCTCAGTCTTTCTGATGAATGCTCAAGGACGAAGATTTGTAGTCATCCCACTCCTAGAAGTGCCTGGATGAGATTTCATAATTGCTCTTGAGATGACTGCTGTGCCAGGTCACCTGCCTATCCAAGCTTCTAATGCAATCTAATGCAACACCTATGTTAGACACCTCCAACAGAGAAGGTCAGCTTAGGGATGCTTAGAAAGTCCATCAAGAGAGACAGGATAAAATGAGGAAATCTGTATGCAGAAGGATTTCTTAATGTCTGGTGATCCCACTGACTATATAAACTTTGGGAAATTAAGGTCTGACCCAACACTTGGTGAAGCCACCAAGCAAATTCCTGACTTTGGAACATGTTTTGTCAGTTCGACAGTTCTGACATCATCAGCGTTAAGTCACTCAGATCATATTGTGAACTGCTTACTTAGTACTTCTGTAATTACCTGAGAACTCAACTATGCTTTTGCTGTTAAGTATTCCAAGACGGTGTCATGCAACACAGCTGGGAGCTAGCTTTGATATCAAAACATGGTTCAGATTCACTTCTGCACTTTGTTCTAACACTCAAATAGTTTCAGTCATCTCAACTTTTTCACAAAGATGAATTCAGAGTCTTATAGGTTAATGTTTTAATGTCTCAACTAGAAAGCATTTATATTCATTTCCTTAATGATATGCCTATTTTGATTTTAAGTTCAAAAAAGGTGTTTATTTTTACAGGTATTTGTACTATTTGAACTTCCTTTTAAGCTGGTAACTTTCAGTACAGGGTGATGTTTTCCTTCCCTCTACATTCATGGAATGAACCTGCATTCATTTCTTCTCTAGATCTATGCTTTAGATTAAATTATATTTAGCAGCTTTAAAACATTTCAGCAAGTAGTAGGACTTGTTCGTCCTCTCACAGTTTTTTCTTTTACCTCTATTTAACCAAGCTAAATTCAGTGGAGCTGGTCCTGACAGGTAAATCAGGCCCATTCCAACTGTGTGATGACTCGGACTTGTGCATTTCACTGAACTTGGGACCTTGAAAAGCTACTTAAAAATGGAAGTGGCCCAACCTGAGCTTCAGTATATCACAGCACGCTGTTATGCTGATAAGCATAATTTGCCTGTGTAACAATCAGGGATGGAAGACTATCTAAAGCAAACTGGAGTTAACATCAGGAACCTTGAGTAGGATTGGTGTGACCAAATATAAATGTCAACAATGCAAATTTCTACCTCTCATGCAATTGTCTGAGCTCTCTCTGTAATCACTAGAGAAGAACAGGCACTCCTAGAACAAGATTCGTTGCATCTTAAGGTCTGAAGTAGTTGAGATGCACTGTGTTTGCAGGTGCCTATTTTTCTTTAGTGGGTAAAATAAGTTTGTGGTGGCTAACTTAGGTGTAAATATATATGTGTATAACCACATCATAGTCCTTTCTGTGACTTGTATTCTCTTCTTTCTTGATTTTGTTTTGCTATTCTAGCTTGTTGCATGTTCAGTGGGACGGTTATATCATCTATATATTAGAAATATTAAATGGTATCTGAAATTCCTACATCCTGAACAGTGCTTAAGTAGAAAAATACTCCTCTGCAGTACTTACTTGAAAGATTTGATCGTTGTCATATGAGATGGTATGACATTTATCCACTCTGGGTGGTGAAGTTGGTCTGTTTTGAGGGCCAGGCAACAGACCCTAAACACAAGAGGGATTTTAACCTCAAACTCAGTTAGACCTTGGTCTTCTTAAAGAGACCTGCAAGGTTGCATAAGGCTGTACTTTACACTTAAGCCCACTAACTTTCTGTACAAATTAATAAAGCTGCATGCTTTCAGTGCTTACACAATGAATGTCAACTTTTACTAATATGAAAATTAAGTCCCTTCTCCTTTGGCTTTCTAAAGCCTCCTATCTTCCCTGAGAATACTCACTACAGAGTCCCCCCTTTCGGTTTTCTAGCTCACTGTGCCATAAATGAAAGAAATCTGAGCTGGACAGATTGAGAGTTGATACTTCTCTATATTTTTTCATCACATCTGCTGCTCTTTGATGGGAGACTGAACAACTTCAAGAGGACCAGCTTTCGCTTTTAGGACAAAAATGAAAAGGACAAATATGGAGTGAGTTTTGCCAAGTCTGAATTTAGAGTAAAGGCTTTCCATAGGCTATTTTTAATCCTGTGAAGAAAGAGACCTTTCTCCCAGAGGATCTGTTAAAGTTATCTTCTGCTCTTAAATCATCATCTTTAAGTTATAAATTTGTGAGAGAAGTCTGGAACGGAAAGGGTCAAACTGTGTTACTTTCTTGGGTAACAACTGGTGTTAACAGAGAGCTTGACTGGAAACCGGTTTAGCCCTGAGGCACTGTTGTGACTGTGCCTCTCTCTTTGAAGTGTAGCATGTCCAGTATAACAGCCCTTCCTGTCCCTGCCTCCCTATACATGTCATGGTTTTAATCTGGAGACAGAAGAGAGTCTGGGTTCAGATTTGTGCTCTGTTTGCAGCCCTTCTCTAGCTAAACAGTGCTGGAGAAGTGTTAATTGTTCACTAAGAAGAGCCAAGGAGAATTTACCAACCAACTTATCGATTTAGGTGTCTTTTCTTTCTTTTCTTTCTTTCCTTCTTTTTAATAGTAGAAACTCCACCACCACCTTACCATGCCAGAGAACCTCCAGGAACTCACAATGGGAGATCAATGGATGCAATAGCTGAAAGTCAACTAGTGCTTTCTTTGCCCAATGGAGGTAAATCTGCCGATGGAGAAGCCGAAAGTAAATAACCATTTGTACTATTCTTCAAAGAAAAACTGTTAAGCAAATAAGCTGTTATTTGAACAAGAAGGTTCAGTGAACTGCAGCAATAGGTTTCAGAGAGTTTTGCAGTAAGGCTGTGTGCTAGACCCATCCATTAGCGAGCAAAATAGGTTGATTTAAGAATTCAGTGAATTATGTGTGAAGTTCCAGAGTTTAGACCTTATTTATATCCATTGACTAGTGCAGTTTGAAAGCTGTTAATAAAAGCAAACACTGTTATCTACCTTGTTAAAGAAAAAAGATATCAAATCAAGGATGGTGGGGCAATATAACACAAGAGCACTATCAGTATCAGAACTGATTTCTTTATCACCTTCAGTTCTGGGTTTCAAGTACTTTAAAGCCTTGTGGCTGGGACCTTTCTCACTGCCATCTTTGTGTTAATGTTACGTTACTGGCTGGCTAGAACAGAAAAGGGCATGTTCTGGTGAACTACAAAGAGGTTCTTACAGAAAGCCAAACTCTTTGTCTTCGCATAAGAACGCTTTAATGAGAGAGGGCATTGGTGGTTGGAATAGAAGGGTCTGGGATCCTCCTCATGAAGGGAATACAAGGGTCTGGGATCCTCCTCATGAAGTAACTTCATGACTTTTCCAGCATGATCTCTGCTACTTCATAGTGGCAGGTGATGCCTCTAGCATTCAAGGCCCATTGCTGCACGGCAGCAAGGGGAAATAAGAGTTCCCCGCTGGGTTTTCCTTTGGCTTCCTGCTGCTGCAAAGGAAAAATCATGAGTGCTCACTGTATTTTAGTTCTGAACAAAGGTCCTTTATGGCATGAGGGCTGAACACTGTACACACGTGTGCACGTTGAAAGAATGATGCCAGTCTTCTGAAACAGTGAGGAATGTGCTTGTATCACAGAACTGGACCAGAAGGAAGATGTGGGTGATAGTGCTAATTGCAGATGGGTACACAGGATGGCCAGATAATAGCTAGTTATCAGACACCAATACTTCTAAATAAATTATCGAGATACTTGAATCTCTTTGCCATAGTTCACCAAATATTAGTTGGCTGTTTATTAGAGGTTATGCACAGAGCTGCCCTGGAGGCAGGGGGACTCACATGCCTGTGGTGGGCAGGCAGGATAAAGTTTCCCTCTAATTCCTGTAGAACAAATGAGACTCAGAGATTCTGTTACATTTTTGAGTCTGTCTTTGAGTTAGAAAACCTGGGCAGGGGTCCATCAAAAAAGAAATTATCTTGCAGTCTTAGGTGGAAGCAGAAAGCCCCAAAGCATGCAAAAAAACTGGGGGGAGAATGATTGATTACTTCTGAACTTCAGAGTTTGGTATTAGGCTGAAAGCTTGGCTCAGTTTTGTCTTCCTCTGAGCCCATCTGTCATCTCTAGCTCCTGCTGGTGTGTGGAGCAGATGTATTCCTTACTATTTTCAGTGTAGAGTTTGGGGCCCAAGGTTCAGCAAGGAATGTCAGCATGTGCTTAATTTAATGCAGTGGAGTTATCACTTGTAGGAACAAGTGGGACTCCTCAGAGGCTTAGAGTTAAGCCGGTGTACCAAATCATCGCATGTTTAGGGCTTCAGTCATAAAATTAAGAAGAAACAGAATCTGCTGTTGAGATAAAGCCTGACAGAAGTGGCTGTTTAGATAAAGGGTGGTTGGCGGGGGAGGGGTAGGAGGGGGTGGAAAGGAGACAGAAAATGATTGTTTAAAAATATTACTGAAACCTGAGCATCTGATTACTTTTTCTTTTCTCCTACAGACTTCCGGCCTGTTTGCTATGAGGAACCCCAACATTGGTGCTCAGTTGCTTACTATGAACTCAACAACCGGGTAGGAGAGACTTTCCAGGCTTCCTCTCGAAGTATTCTTATAGATGGATTTACAGATCCCTCAAATAACAAAAACAGGTTCTGCCTGGGACTGCTCTCAAATGTAAACCGCAACTCCACTATAGAAAACACTAGGAGACATATAGGAAAAGGTAAGAGGAAATCCCTTCTCACTGGGAATATTCAGAGCTTGAAAAAACTGTGCATTATATTAAGAACCTAGCTGATTTGTTAGATGTGCTTGTTGTAAAATCAAACCTCTGAGATTACTTCTGAAATAGAAAAGCAGCTGATTCTTTTCTGATGGAATAACTAGCAGCAGAGTAGCTCCTTAAAAAAGCTATTTACTTGGCCAGCAAAGAGAAAAATGTTGTTTAGAGTTGAGTGTTCTAATTTAGCAGTATGTATTTTCATTTTATTTATTAGAGCTTCTGGCAACTGGGAATATTGCCATTGAAATGCCACTAAAAGGATAATTGCTGGTGCCTCAGGGCTGGTTCTCTTACTACCAAATAACAAAGGGAGATGGATGAAACACTTAGTAGTTGAGTTATTTAGCTAAAGAACTCCACCAGAGTTGCCTTTGGAGCTTTCCTTTCCACCCTACCAGTCCGATTCCTTGTCTTTTCACCCTCTTGCCAGTAAATGTCCAGGGTTCTCCCTCCAGCTGTTGTCCCTATATCCTTCGGTTCTGGTGCACACACCCCCTGTGCACACAGGGTCATAGGCTGCAGGTGAGCAGCGAGAGGAGGCTGCATTTGGATGTAACTGGCTGCACACACTCCATCCCAGCTTGCTAGGACTGTGCAGGGCCTGGTACCCTCCCAGAACTTGCTGTTTGTGGCGGTGAGTCAGAAGCCCTGTACTGGCCACTTCTCTGTGCAGATGAAGATTTGCCTGTTCTGGTATATCCAGTCTAGACTCATTATCTTGCCAACCCAGCCTCTCACCAGTAGCTGCCTGGGAATGGATTTCCCACTGGGCTAATTAACTGTAATTGTTCCACTCCTATTATCTTGTCAACCTCACCTCATTTCCCAGGCCTAGAGCAGTATTTTAATTGGCTAGTGATAGCCTGGTGTTGAATGAATACGAAGAACCTTTGAGACAAATGTGACACAGTTTTTACGAGCAACCGTGAACCCAACAGCTAGCACAAGAGATGTTGGTCTTAGCTCTTGCACTTTTCTCCAGAGGGAAAGCACTTGTGTGGTGGATGCACTGTGTGAAGCCAGTGTGATGCTACAAGTGTCTGTTGTATTAGTTTGTTGTGAGGTGTGGAAATGAGTTATATACCGAGTTCCGATTTACTCAGAAAAATAAAGCAAAGCTGCTCTGTCACCATAAGCTGTCAGAGGGCTGTAGATCAAAGCTAAGCCCCGCCCTAAAAGGAGAATGACAAAAGATCCCAGCCAAAGCTATCATTTGAGGATGTTGCATCCTGTGACTTTCTGCCCCAAAAGAGGAAGAGACAGAACAGAAAGAAAATGAGGTAAATGCTAATGCTCCTCATGCATTCAAATATGAGGATCTGTCTTCATTGATTAAAAGTTCTTTAAAGTCTTATGCTAGGAATCTGCCCAAGGGAATGGAGCAGGTTGCCCAGAGAGGAGCTTAGTATATCAGAGCTCCTTAATTTCACTGCTCTTCCCCCTGCTTATGCAAATCTAAAAAAAAAAAACAAAACAAAAACATGTTCAAGTGGAATAGAAGTGGCACCAGTACAGGCCTGCAGAAGAGCGCAGAGTGGCTCCAAAAGCGTGTAGTTCAAAGGCGTGCTGGACAGATGAAAGCTGCTGAAATGGATACAATTGTCACATGTTAACCCAGGAGAAAAAAGAGTGAGTAAACAAGATTAACTCAGTAGGATAAGGATATGTGATTGAATTGTCATCTAATGTATCAGCGTGAAATGGTTTCCTGGAAATACCACATCAAAGCTAAAAACAATCCAGAACACAATGCAACATCTACTAGCAATTGGACCTGTTTCAGCAGTAAGACTTCAAGGGCAAAAAGGGGACTTCCGATCAGAGCGTCAAAAGATGTGGATGCTTGGAGTCTGCTGAAATTCCAGTTTCTTCAGAGAGCAATGAAAACATATGAACCCTTGATTTGGTCTTCTACAAGTATGTATTCAGCTGCTTGGCTTCCTGGAGGGTTCTTGTCTCTGGCAGATGAATACCAGAGAATGGAAATACACACTGTCATTTCATTACTGCTGTATTTATTGCTTTTTAAAAGTTCAGAAGGAAAAAGCAAACCGTAGCCTCTGCTTTCAGAAATGACTGGTGTTTTTGTTGGTTTTACACAATTTGGGCTGTGCCTTTGAAAGCATTCCTTTTTTTTTCAGACACTGGGTTACTCAATATACACTGAAAATCAGCTTTAAAATGTTTCACCTTTGCACATAGAAGTGTGCTCACCCTACAACAGTAGCCACACCTAAAGGTTTAAATGTGGTGAACATTTTTGTCCTTATTTTTCTCTCCCTACTCTGTGTTCTCACACCATCTGTTTATTTCAGAAAGTAATACAGACTCATCAAGGACACCTAGAATCTTCTTATTTTAAGTCCAGAGGAGACATAGGTCAAGTAATAGTCACAATGTGCAACACCCCATAATGCCTGGTGCAGTTGGACTGGAGCTGATGACTGGTCTAATGGAGCTGTCATCTCACCCGTGTTCCCAGTGCAATACTGGTGTATGCTCTGAGCCACACACCCCTGCCACTCACATTTAATTTGAGAACTCGTGGGTGCACAGAAGTAAGAGTCAAGTGATGGCTTGAAGACAGACTTCAAGGTTGCCGTCTGAGTCACTTTGGAAGTCTATGGGAGAGTATATTTTTCCCAGATTCTTTTCCCACTCAACCTGCTTTTTCCCAAACCTTTCCCACTTTTGTTTAGAAGCTGCTTTTGTCCTAAGGATGTGGTGCTGCCCCTTGCTGTCATGACCACAGAATGATGAAGAGACAGGGAATATGTAACCAGTCTTTTTTTTTTTTTTGTATGAAAGACAACAGGAGTAAAGCTAATTACAGCTGACTTATTAAAGTATAGTTATCGCTAGCTTTGCAGGCAGCCCAGTGAGGCTCTGTGAACATGTGCAGCTGTATGTAAGGGCTGTAATGCCATACCTGGGAATAGTCAGGAGGATTTGTTTTATTTAGTGGTGTTTTTTATGAGAACAAAGAACTGAGTTCTTCCATTTCTCTTGGCCATTGGGAGGGGTTCATCTCACCTAATCTAGCCATGGGAAGGGTAAATGTCTAAGTGTCTTCACAGGATGACTTGCCTCCCTTCAGGGTGTGGTTCCATGCTCATGTTTAAGCAGTCTAGGTCCCCATTGCCACCCCTTGCACTGATGAAGATCTCACTGCAAATAAATCGTCTTTTGTTCTGTTTCTTTTTAAGTTTATTAGCTGGTTCAGTTCCCCAATCTGGATGGCTGCCCAGTCCCCAGCCGGCATGAAAGCAGGTGTGGGAAGAAGCAGCAGGGGCAGGGAAGGAAGGAAGGAGCCTTTTCAGCACTTGCACAGACTTCCATCAGTTTAAGCTGGCTTTGAGCCTGCACTGTGCAGTGGATGGAATCATCTGGTCACAGTGGCTCTCATCATCTATCAGCTAGAGAAGACATGTACATAATTAACTTACACAAAATCCCTAAATTTAAGGTTGAACAAGAGAGCTGAGAGAGATTCTCCCACCAAGTCAGGTGTATTTTCATGCAAGCTGACATCAGAGTCTTTGAATGGATGGAGATGCTTCCATTGTCATTTCCTCAAGGCACGGTAAAAAATACGAGAGTTAGTGTTGGTAAGTCACCAAAAAGTCCAGAGGGAAATCAGTCATTTTCATGCTAAAGGTCACTTTGAACATGATCTGATGAGTAATTCCTGTCATGTAAATACGAATGCATGGTTCTACTGTGGCGGATAAAGTGAAACACAGGAACACATGCGATGCTGTGTGTTGGAACTGCATGAGATAGGATCCTGTAGTAAAAAAATAGCGTGCAGTGAAGTGGGTCTTGGTCAGCACGCATGTGCTCAACAGTGAACATAGGCTTAGATGTTTAATGTGTAACAGATTTGTCAGTTCTTCGACAGTTTTGATCCATGGTTTGTACATGGTTGACATATGTTTGACATTTGTGTGTATGTGTGAGCATGTGTGGGTCATACAGTACTATGCTGTTGGGTTAAAGAAGCAAATCAACCTTCACTGGAAACAAGGCAGAGCATCCCATGCCAAGACTTTTTTCCTCTAGACCAGTATCTCCAAATAGAGTTTATGGCAATTTCCTCTTCACGTTTTTGAGTCCATTGTATGGATATATGGATATGCACACAGTTTACTGTCTTTGAAAAGGCAATGTATAGGGATCGTGATGATCCTCACTTTTATGCCCACACCAGTAGAATAGTTAAAAAATTACTGGTACAAAGTTTGTTGTGAACAGTGGAGAAATAATACACGTTATTTTTTTCTTTTTCAAGGTGTTCATCTTTACTATGTTGGTGGGGAAGTTTATGCTGAATGTGTCAGTGACAGCAGTATTTTTGTGCAAAGCCGCAACTGTAACTATCAGCATGGTTTCCACCCAGCCACTGTCTGCAAGATCCCCAGTGGCTGCAGCCTCAAGATCTTCAACAACCAGCTTTTTGCCCAGCTGCTCGCCCAGTCAGTCAATCATGGTTTTGAAGTGGTGTATGAGCTGACCAAGATGTGTACTATTCGAATGAGCTTTGTTAAAGTAAGGATTCTTTGTTTTCTCTTGCATTTCTGCAAAGGCAAATCCCATCATTGGCCTAAAGACCCCTCAAAATCCTTCCCTAGTGGAGATTTAGACACACAGCATGCAAATAGCAATTCAGACTGCCTGTTTCCCAGAATTGCCTTAAACTTCCAGGTCCTTAGAATCAGTAGTTATTGTGATCAACCTGAAAATTTCAGATTCCAGAACTTAGGTATTTCATGCTTTTGTGGAAAATAAGGAGAGATTTAATGGTGATGTTCCCCCTCTGATTGCATAAAGAGCTCCACTTAGAGGAGCTCCTAGGCAGTTGTGATCTCTCTTATGTTACATGTTTGAATAGAGCTTCATAGAGCCATAGGTCTGAAAAGAACATCCTTATGTCTCTAGACTAACAGTCTATACAGTCCATTACTATAGACTGGTATATACGTTACCAGTCAAGAAATACCAGGTCCTCCTTCAGCTCCCAGTGAACTTTCTGGGAATTGTTTGCTACCTGTCTGATCCCTGGAAAGAGATTGCCTTAATTTCTGATGACATTCACTCTGGCCTGCCACACTACCAGATAGGCATCTTGCAAGCAGAGTACAAAACCCAAAAGAACATCTGACCTTTGCCCTGTTATTTGGAAGAGACAGGGAGCCACCAAAGCCATTACTGTTTCCACGTCTTTCATACCCAAGCTCTGTGGCCTGACTGCTCCTTGTGCCATGTATCAGTCATTGTGGGAATTTCTTAAATCTTCTGAGTGACCTTCTCACCAGAATGAGATCTCTTGATGCTTTTTAGCATTTAGGATTTATTTAGGTGGCTGTTGTATCATCTAAACCCCAGAGAATTGTATTTCAAGACTGTGTACAGGTGCAAAAGACAGACTTCCTATAGCGCTACTGGGGAGAGCTGGCAGACACGTTCAGCCTGCAAACTAGAGAAGTTGCAACATTAGAAGCAAGTTGGTCCTGCTGGGTACCAGATGAAGTGGCTTGAGTGTGTCCCTTTGACTTGGAGATTTGGTTCTATACAAATGACCAAATCAAGCTGATTGAATTCACATCTAAGATACTACAAAACTGCTTGAGGATTGAACCCAGTTCCCCTGTAGTCTGCAAAGCAGATGAGTTGGTCCCCACATAGCTTTCAGTGTTTGGCTCTTTCCAGCCATCCTTGGGGAACCATATCTTTAAGGAGTCCAAGCCAAAGTCTCTCTGCCCGCGACCACACTGTTGCTTTTTTCTTGGGAAGGAACTGACATTTTCACACATAAAGCATTAAGGGGAAAAAAAGAAAGCAAGAAACTCATCAAACAGCAATTTTTAAATGGAAGACATGAATGGGCATGTTCTTATGAAGGTGGTTATGCAATATTTTCATTAGCTCAGCAACTCAGGGGCAATATTTTTGATGTGTTATCTGCCTTCATGCCCAGCATGGCAGAGAAGCTGTGGTGCTGATACACTAAATAGCACTGATGCCATATTACCACCTTGGTTTTTTTTTGTAACAGTAGCCACTATAGTGCCTCAGGCGCTAGAAGACTAGTGCAAGGAGTTATTTTGAACCCTTTCCCATGACCTTTGGAAAATGTCTATGAAAATCTCATCCAGGTTCCTCCTTTCTGGCCTGTAAAAACCCTTTTCTGTACTCAAGTCTTCTCCAGATATTTCTCTCCCAAGCTGTGAGCCCTGGTGTGTTCAGTCTGGGGATAGGAACACCCATGGGTGTTGGGTATGCTGCGCACAGAGAAGCAGGTTGTCGGTCAGAATAACACACCAAGAGCCTCCAGGTGCAGGGCAGTCCTTTAGTTTCTTCTCTTATTCTTGACCAGATGCTGCTGGTCACCTACAGCCCACAGGGCCAGCGAAGCCAAAGGGCTTGAGGACCTACTTCCTGCCCCACCGGTGCTTGAGCACAGAGAGGCAGGAATGGGTAGGGACCAAGATGTGAGAAACTTGCCAGGACTGCATCATCTTCTGGATGCAAGACATGGGACAGAGGGAGATGAAGGTCCCGACCCCACTGATGCCCTTTGTGTGCCCGCAGAGGACCTATGAAGAGCTCCACCTTCAGGAAAATGTATCATCAGTGAAAGCAGACAACAATTTCCATCCACTGAGCACTGCTGATAGCAGCGTGGCGATTGTCCCCTCTCCACAGTCGAGGCAACTAAAGCACAACGGAGACGGAGAGTTTCCCCAAGCCAAGGCTAAGCCAGTGCCCGCTGTCCACATTCCCCCAGGTCCTGGCAGACTTGGTCGTGTGAGCATAGCTCAGTGCCGGAGGGGGCAGCCGGGAGAGCCGGCGCTGAGTGCCAGGGTGTGGCCAGCAGGGGGAGACGCCCGGCCACCTGCTTCCCGCCGGCCCCGCGCCGAGCGCGGCCTGGCCCCCCTCGTTCTGTCCCGCCCGCCGGGAGAGGGGCCCCTTCTGCCCCGCACTGGCCCTTCTGCCCAGGTGCTCCTGCACCTGGGCAGGAGGTGTTTCCTGCAGGCACTTCCAGAACAGGAATCTGGGGGGCCAATGAACTCGGGCTCTTTCTGGCCTGGTAAATGCTGCCTGATTCAAAGTACTCTTTGGGCTTTGGTGGGTCCGTGTCTTACTCTCCGTCTTTCTTCCCTCTTCGTTAAGTAGAAATGAATGTCACCTGGACCACTGCTTACGGCATCTGGTTTTGGTGTTGATCCTGGTTTTGCAGCTAGAAGTGGATTCTAGCGGTGTCCGTAATCTGAGTTGTTCAGCGCTTGGCAATTTAGATACCTTTGGCAGGCATCAATCTTAACATACCTCCAAGTCCCTTTTTATTACAAGAATAGCAACCTGCCTGTCCAGCAGGCAGTAAGGCTCAGCTTCTCTGATCGGCAACCTGCAAATAAAGCGTGTCATCCTGTAGTGGGACCATGTTTTGTGTGTTGCCCCATGGAAATCCAGGCTCAATTCTGGCAGTGAGACATCCAGTTAGCTGCGAGACTTTGGGCTGTGACGTAGATGTTTTGCGTTGCTCTGAAAAATGGCTGCCTGTCTGACAAGCAGACACTGTGCCCACTTGAAGTGCAGGGACTTCTGGTTCTCTATTCTCCCTGCCAGTGTTTCATCCTCTTCTTCTCTCAGATGATCCATATCCCTTATCTCTCACAAAGAGCTGGAGATACTACTTCAGGACTTGCCACAGTAGACAGCCAGGAATTGTGGGGAAAAAAAGACATGTTGAAGGATAGAAAACATGGAAAATGCCTATACATCAGTTAAGTTTAAGATAAAGGGGACATAACGAACCTTGATGGAAGATTCCAGAGGTTCAGATAAATACCTAGAACTCAGACTCATAGGATGCATCTATACCAGTAAACAAAGCAGTGCCCAGGATCATTCCCAGTTCCTGTTAAAGTGTTATGACAGGCCTGGCCTGGTTTTCGTCTGTGCCAGACAGCAATTTGGCAGACTTTCCTGAGCAGGTCTCTGGGGCGCAAACAGCGGGGACCGTTCCCTGTGGCTGTTTGCAGGCAGCCAAGCTTGGAAACAGGCATTTCCATGCCAGTTGGTCTCAGCACCTGTAAGTGTGACTGAGCAATTTTAATTTAATAGTAAAGAGTCCATGATAACTATAACAATGACTTTATAAAGGACCAAAGTTTCTAGAGAAAATTATGCCTAGGAGAAAGTGTTAAATCTCTGGAAGACGGGTAATGGACTGCCTGTAGTTGTGTTAGACTGTCATCACTGGACTTGTGATTTTATTTTTTTTTTTTTAAAAAAAATAACAACTCACTTTTTGGTACTTTTATAGGGCTGGGGAGCAGAGTATCATCGCCAAGATGTTACAAGCACACCCTGCTGGATTGAGATTCATCTGCATGGACCATTGCAATGGCTGGATAAGGTGCTGACACAGATGGGCTCACCTCATAACCCCATCTCCTCAGTCTCTTAAAAATCATCTCTAGAATTCCCGTAGTATGGATGCTATTGCAGGCAGTGGCTTATAGGATTTCCAGTGAACAGAAGCTTCTATATGTAGATGTATGTAGATGTAAATATATCTATACATAGTCTACTCTCCTTTTCTTTTTCATGCTATGTTTTGTGGTTTCTAGTTACTCTGATGCCAGTACAATAAGTTTAGGAATTCAGGTATAGCCTATCTGTTCTCTAGTACAAAATAAGCCAAATTCCTGCAAAAGTGTCAAACATTTCCTGTGAACATCTTCATTCCCCAGCCAAGCCAGTGAACGGTGCGACTTCCCAGCACTTTCATGCGGATTCAGAAACCTGGCTGTAGCTGTTCCTAGTAGGTGAAATTCACCCCTCTGCAGGCAACCAAAGTCAGATCTCTGCACCGTTTACATCCATTTTACATCCTAATTTCAGGTCTAAAAGAGGACCTTAAGTGGTGCACAGAACTTATGCCTAGACATGACTTTTATCCAGTGAACTGAAGGACTAAGCTGCAATTCCAGTCTGTCTCCCTACTGCAAAGCATGATGGGACAACAGATCCTCTGGGGAGCTGAAGCGCCTCTGTTTCCCCTGGGATTTGGCGGGAGGAGAGAACCCTCGGGTGCATTGAGCACTGGAACCTTATCAGAGCATTCTGGACACATCCAAGTAGTCTGATACTGTTAAGCCAGTAGCGTATGGTACTGCTGCACTGAAAACGAACAAGCTCCTAGGGTAGAAAAAAGAAAAAAAAAAGAAGAAAATTTGAAATATATGCCTATAAGTTTTAAACCTAATTAACTTCCAGTGCTTTTTTGCAAAGTACATACATATTTGCATATGTATCTGGCACGTAAACTGAATCCTATCCATTATACAGTATTGATGTAGTTTGTTTTAAAGTTAGGACTGTCTGTAGTTAGACTCCTGTGCTGATACCAAGGGTACGTCTGAAAGGGACTTGAGCTGTGATTCTGAAAAGGGAAATGAAGTGTGCTTCGACGAACGAACCGAATACTTGCGATGCCATTCGTCTTGGGCTAGTCTCTGTACTGGGGACAAGAAGCCTCATGCTGACAGGGTGCAATGGGGAGGTGACAATCAGCCACGGCCATCCCCTGTGCTGGGCCAGTCCTCAGGATCCAACTGCAACGCTGGGGTCTGACAGAGAGGACTTCCCTGCCACTCACCTCCTACATCCCCATGGATGGTTTCTCATCTTAGATACAGGCTTCTTCATTTGCAGTGCTTTTGCCTCGCCTACGGAGGATGATGAAGCAGTGTAAGGCACAAACAAGCAAAGTGAATCTGTATGCAGAACCCTTTTTTAAAAGCTCCTCGTGTGTCATCCTCCTGTAAGCAGGGAAGTGTATTACCTGTACACTCATCCACAGAGCCAACCTCACAAAATGCTGTTCACTTGGTAACCTTTTCTGAGGAGGAAGTTGAAGCTCTCGTTATGTTTTCAATGGTCCCCATTACCTTGCTTGAAAGGATAGAGGATTATTTCTTCCCAGGCATAATGGTCCACGGACAATTGTTTTGCTTTAAAGATCATAAAGAGGGATAACTTCTCCAATATCCTTCCCCCGTAGGACACATCAGAAGTATCTTGAGGGGGGAAAAAGTTTTATAGAATGTTCCTTTTATCACAGTATGTGGTGCTACAGATTTTATTGCATAATCAGAAAATGATGCCTGAAATCTTCAGCAACGTCGCATATGCAAATCAAATAACATTGACTTGAAAGACTTTCTCTGTGTTTAGATGCTGTGTAATACCTGTTCTGGAGTGGTAATTATGAACAGAGCAGAAGAATTGGTGGACTAGTAGGATTGCTTTCTTTGAATGCATCTTCAGCTGCCTGCAGAATTTGTAGGGCACAGAAGGATTGAGCAGTATTGTTTGAGCAGTAATAGAAAGTTGTGTAGGAAATTTGTAAATGCAAAGAACCCTATTCTGTCACCATTTTACGTCAGCAGTGTCACTGTGGGATAGGAAAAGCTTTACAGTCTCCTGCAGCAATGAAATCCAATAATAATAATAATGTTGCACAGAAATTCCAGACCTGCCATTTATTGTTTAGCAGACTTAAGGGAGAGATCGGTTTGGAAAAATACATCTTCAGCTCTCTCTTTCATAAGTGTCACTGCACCAAGGTACTGGCAACACGTCTTTAAACAAGTTTATTACACCCTTTATCCTGTAATTTCTCTGAGCTGTTCATGATGCTCATACATTTGCTTCCTTAGCAGCTAAGGACAGAGAAAATCACCTCTCCTGTCCAGGATCTAGCTCTGTCCTTTATCCTAGATTTTTCCTTGCCTTTTAGGCTGAAACCTCCTTCCCTCCTAATACAGACAGAAGCGTAGGGGTCACTTTTAGACCTTCCCAGCATTGTCATCTTCCTTGCAGAGAGCAAAGGGGGATGTTCAGAGAAGCACCTGCTCTTGGGCACGACTTCAGAACCCAGTTTTCTGCCACTGCTACAGAGGACAATGGGATGGCCAGTGGTTCTTCTGGGGCATCATTTGTTTCATCAGAAGTAGGTGACATACACTGTGCTGTGACAGTGCTTATGTCTTCTCAGCAGGTATAAAGGGAACTCGGGGCCAGTAGCTCAAATATGGACTGCTGCATTGGACATACCCAAAGGTAAAGGGAGAGGGGCCCTAGGGAAGACATGGTGGCTTTCACAGTATAGTAATGGTGCTTGCTCAGAAAGTGTCTGTGTTGTTTGAGTGGAAGTTTGTAAGTTTGGAGCAGTTTCTCCTTTCCTGAATGTCTACTTTTACAGGAAAATTCTCGTACAAGAGAGGGTTTAGCATCAATGCAGTCCGCACATGCATCTCATCAAAGATAGTCACATTAATCACAGAATGTCAGAAGTTGGAAGGGACCTAGAAATATCATCTAGTTCACCCCCCCTGCCTGAGCAGGATCACCTGGATTAAATCACACAGGAATGTGTCCAGATCGGTCTTGAATGTCTCCAGAGAAAAAGACTCCACAGCCTCTCTGGGCAGCCTGTTCCAGTGATCTATCACCCTCACAGTGAAAAAGTTGGTCCTTAGATTCAGATGGAACTTCCTATGTTCCAGCTTGGACCCATTGCCCCTTGTCCTATCACTGGCCAACACTGAGAAGAGCTTGGATCCATCCTTCTGACCCTCTACCTTAACATATTTATAGACATTAATGAGGTCAACTCCTTACTAATAAGTAAGGACGCATTTCTGGAGGATGATTCTTCTGACCTGTGTAAAACGTCTGCATTAAGATGAGATAAATTTCAGCAAATTTAGATACTTGATGAAGATTTGGAGCATCTTGTTTCTGAGCAATCAAAGCCAACGGCCAGCTCAGAGCTGATGATAACTTTTGGGATGGCTGGTATCACACTGTGAACTCTTCCCTGGCTGGATAGCCAGTAGTGGCTTAGTCCTCTGCAAACACACTGACAGCTCCTTCCCAAGAGAAGGAGAGAGCTCACATCAGGAGGGAGAGGAAGAAGTGGTAACTGTATGAGACAAACAGTAAATAGGAAGATAATCCCTGCCTGGGTGCAGTGGTAAAAGGAAGGTAAACAAACCATTTATTTTGCTTTCTTTTTGAAAAAAGTCTCTCTTACAAGCTACTCTGCGGTTTGAAATCAGTTAAGAATTCAGTTAAGAATTTCTGGTCTTTTACATCAATGTAACTTTGTATCTCACTCTAATGTGTCCTTCTTTTGCAAGGAGACACTTTGTGCTGAAAGGTCTTCATGAACCCATCAACCTGTAGTCAATTTAAAGCCTTTAAATGCACTCATTAATGCTCAAGCTTGGAAGACAGGCTTCCTGAGAGGTTTAAAACCACTTACAGTGAGACTACTTGGTCAAAGGCAGATTATCTTAAATGGGTTTGGTTTTTTTTTTTGAGCCATCACCAGTTCAAACCCTCTTGAAAGCTTCTGTGGAAAAAACATGCATCAGCAGTGGCAGTGGGAGTTTGGGCGGGCAGTGTCTTAAAGCATGTTCAACATGGTATGTAGACCACTTGTTTTCCTATTAAGTAGCTGAGAGAAGACAACAGCTAAGTTCCTGCCAGTTCTTCAGCAGCACCAGTATTAATCGCAGAATCACAGACTGGTTTGGGTTGGAAGGGACCTTAAGAGATCATCCAGTTCCTGGGCAGGGACACCCTCCACTAGCCCAGGTTGCCCAAAGCCCCATCTAACCTGGCCTTGAACACTGCCAGGGAGGGGGCAGCCACAGCTTCTCTGGGCAACCTGTGCCAGGGCCTCACCACCCTCTCAGGGAAGATTTTTTTATTCTTACACCTAATTGAAACCCACCCTTCTTCAGTTCAAAACCATTAATGTGCTGTTTGCATCCAGAGGTGAGGAGAGCACATCTGGCGCACTGTGTGGAGCCATTGAGTGCCACTGGTGCTCCAGTGGTTCAGTCCTATAACAGCTGCTAGGGTTCAGTGATGGCTGTAGCTTTCAGAGGTGCAGCACATGCTTTGCCTCCCTGCCAAGAACATCTTTATTCCTCAGCAGCATTTCATGGTTTGCTGTGCTCAGCCTGACGGGTAACGTATGAGTAGCATGAAGGGGAATTGTGGCTCCAAGTAACATCAAATGGAGTCGAGCATATTCTTCCCATGTCTCCAGCAGGTACCGTGTCATGGCTCTCACTGCCCTGAGCAGCCTTCTCAGAGTGGTCCCTGCCTTGAGCAGGGTGTCAGATTTGATGCCTTGCAGAGATCCCTTCCAGGTTACATTATTATTGTTATTCTGTGGTTCTGTGCAGAGATTCTGTGAAAACTGGTCACCACAAGCAGGAGCTCTCTTAGTGGAGACAGTTTCAGGATGAAGCATGTTTCTCCTAACCTACTGGTGCATGAGTTCAGTGCAACACAGAGTTACCAGGTATTAACGTTACTTGTGCTTAAAATGAACACTGCAAACATTTCTCACTGTAAACATCACCTGCACTGCACAACTCCTAAAATAGAGAAAATCAGGCAACTTTACCTAATCTGCTCTTGTTCTTCCTGGTTTACAACACTCACCTTCACCTATAATGTCTGCAGATCAAAAAATCTCACCAGCACTTGAGGAGCTGCATGAACAGCTGGATTTGCAGAGGCAGCTCAGGCAGAGACCATTTGCTTCTTGGCTGGATGGAAACGATTTATAAAGAAGCTTGATCAAATTTAGCAACTTTGAAGTGGTCTCAATTATACGTACAGGTTTTTTTGGCTCGTAAGAGACTTCTCTGGTGCAGCTATAGCTTTCAGGAAAACTTGAGCACCACATGGTGCTAAGCACAGGAAAGAAACATTACAGCCTCTGTACTCCCCTGGCACCCTAGAACCTAGCTTAGTAAAACCAAATCTTTCCCAGTAAGGAAATATTAATGTTTCATAGGGCAGAGTAATTAAATGCCATTTTTTTTCAAAGCTGAGAAGTGCTGTCCAGAACATAGATTGACATAATCCGAAATGCACCTGATGTAACATGTCCCACATGTTCTCCAGGCCAAAGGAGCAAAGGCTCCTTGCTCTGGAGAAGCCTGGAGAGGAGGCTGGTACTTGAACATCTGAGCCCAAACCCTTCTGGGTGAGTGGAAACCGCACTGAAGGCACCAATAACATTTTTTTATAAAGGACTTCTAGTTTGTGGTTGGTTTCAGTAGCCAGAGACACAGTGAGAGGATGAAGGGACTGGGGAGGAGGGACCCTCTGACCCGATACGCTCTGTGACCATTGCTGGAGGTGCCAAGGCAGTATGTACTTGGTCAGCCATTGTGTTCAGTAGAGATTTTTACATTGACATCTAAACCAATCATCAAGACCTGGTTTAGGAGCAAGCTTGGAGTACCACAGTCCTTGATCTAGTGCATCCTATACAGGAAGCCATTAGCTACGTTGGGGCAAAATTACCCTCTGCCTCGCTGCAGGATTAGTGAGGATCTCAGATTGGGACAATCATTGAGGGACACTATAAGCACATTCAGTGTGTGCACAAAGGGAACTGCAGCCTGAACAGAAACCACACAACTGACAGGCATGGATTGTGTCTGCATAGGAACTGCAATAAAGCAGCTCACTTCACACATAGGCGGGAAGTTACAGTGCCCAACAGAGGATGGAATCAGCAGGAGCCTTTGCAGGGACTCCTGACTGAAATCACAGTGATAACAGGAATCAGGAACAGGTAAGTGTGCTGCCTGGAGAGCAGCAAGATGTCAGGCCACCATCAGAAAAAGATCCTGAGAGTTGGTTCCATCTTGCAGCAGGGAGAGAGATTATCTGAGACTCCAAAAGCTTCTCAGGCTTCATCGCAGTCCCTGAAATGGCCTCTCCCTACCGGCAGCGCTGGGAGTACCTTTCTACAAGGTACAGAAAGCTCCAGTGGGCATGTAGTCTTTGAAATCCCTTTGTGTTTCTAGTGGAGATAGATGCTTCTGCATGTTGTGTAACCAGCACAAACCACTCTTTGGTTTGTACCGGTCAGCTACTCACAGGAAGCTCCGAGTGGCCAGGAGCAGCCAGGATCCTGTTCCCTGTTCACCCCAGGGCTTTCCAAACAGCTCGCTGGGGTGTGCCTTATGTTACACTGCTACGTCGATGCCGCACTTCCCTGCCAGGGCGGCGAGGCGTGTGAGAGTCCTCTCCAGAGGACACCTGCACTTGAACCTGGGCCATGCTTGCAAACTTGGTGCCTGTACAGGTAATGAACTTAGTTCGCCAGCCATGTCTCTTATGCAAGGTAGACATAACCACTACGTCCTCCGGAGTCAGCTACTCTTCGTTATAGCCAATGTGAACATTGGCAGCTAATTGTGAATGGGTTTTAGATCTTCTGTCATAGTGTTTTTATTATCCATGGATGCTGCTATTTTATATTCCATGTTAGTATTCAAATAATACTGCATATGAATAGCCTAAGAAGAAACAGCCCAACCACTTAATAATTTTAAATACAGACCTCATCAGCAAAGAAAAGCTAGAAAAAACCTTGGTTAAAAACTGACCCCTTGTACTTCACAGTGCTGAGTACATCATGTTTCAGAGTGGTTTTTTGATGCTAAAGCGTGTGTTACATCTTTTTAATTCACAGTTATGTCCATGAGATGCTTTGTAAACAAGAGAGCAAGGGAACAAACAAACTGATGAGCAGAGATAATGCACATTCAGATAATTTTTCTTTGCTTACTTGAGCAATTGGAGTTTTTAATTATTTATAAAACTTCCCAAGTACAAGTTAAATGTACCACAGAGTATTTTCTGTGGATAACTCAGTGTTAGCAATTTAATCCCTCATTTCATTATCGCCTCTGTGATATAAATTGGGCTGAGAAGCGAGACAAGGAAGTGAAGAAACAGGCCTTTTTGCGCAGATCAATGAAGACATAAGGCTGTGCATTTCTATGCAGTCAAGGGGCCAAACTGGGGGATGTGAGGAAGGTGTGGGACGCCTGTGTTAAGTACGAGCTCGCAGAGCCTGGTGCAGAAAAGAACTGCAACTCATGCATAAAGATTTGGCAGCGTCACTTTTGCCTGTGAACAATCCTGCCCTTTTCCCATGAGAATAAGGCAAAACGTGTGCACCATCCAGCAGGAAGTGTTCTTCACAGCCAGGGATGTTCTGTGAAAGGGTGCAGATTGCTGTCTGAGGAGCACTGTGGAGAATGAAAAATCTCCGATAGACTCAGCTTCAGGAGCCTGAGAGATCAGGGCATTGCCGATCAGCCTTCAAGTACTCTATGCCATGCTCTCTCATGAGTATCGAGAAAGGTAAACACCTGCTAACCAAGTAGACTTCCACAAGCATTCCTCCTGCTGCAGTTGGTTTGAGGCATTCTGAAGTCAACATATTTAGTCTGATGTTTGAACAATACACTTTTAACACACTCCATTTTCTTTGGCTGGAATTACTCTATTGTAAAAGGGATTATTCATGTCTTGTGTTTTACTGTTAATAAAGATATTTCTGATTTAAGAGCTTTCCCTTGTTGGATCTCATTTTTCCCTCTGGAAGAGATTGCCCTTTGAAAGCTGTAGGTCCCAGCATGATCACCCCCAGCTTTGGGAACCAGAGCATTTAGAAAGCCTTCACACAATTCAAGTCTTGGGCAAGAGGAATCGGTGATTTCACAGAACAGTGGGGTGAAGCAACATTTCCAGCAGAATCATAGAATGGTTGTGGCTGGAAGGGACCTGAAAGATCATAAAGTTCCAACCCCCTGCCATGGGCGGGGACACAGGATGGGATGCTAGAGGCTGTAAAATGGATTGAAAGTTAATACGGCATAACAGCTGCATGTTCTAAAGCGTGTCCATCCCTCAGGGTCCCGTGGGAGATTGGGAGATTCAAGAGGGTTCAGGTTTCTTTTGAAGGAGACAGCCCTGATCTGAAGGGCAATTAATGAGTAGCAGTGCTGTCCCCCAACAGAAGTCCTTCGCTGTGGGCCAGACCAACAAGTCTTGCAGCTATGTAGGACGCAAACCACTCAAGGAAAGCAGTAAGAATGTCCTTGCCATGGAAGGCAGGTTTTAATCTAATGAAAACTCACATTCTGTTCTGCAATAACAAGCAAGGGAGTAGAAGACATAACGGTCTTGGAGCTATGCAGAGTATGACAGGTCACACTGCTTAAACAGGACAGTGCTGCTACTAGGACATCTTGCGGGATCTGCACCAGCCCATCAGGCACCAGGATCACAGACCATCTGAAACTGGTGTTTTGACCCTGGCTGGTGGCCATGTGTCCACCAAAGATGCTGTCACTGCTCCTCCTCAGGTGGAGGAGGTAAGATAGAATGAAAGGCTCCTGAGTCTAGAGAAGGACAGGGAGACATCACTCACAAGTTACTGTCACAGGAAAAACAGACATAACTTTGGGAAAAAAAAAAAAATCTAATTTATTATCCAGTCAAAGCAGAGTAGGATAACGAGAAATCTAAATTTAAAACACTTCCCCCCACCCCTCCTTTCTTCCCAGCCTTAACTTCACTCCTGATTTCTCTGCCTCCGCCCTGCTCCCCCAGCAGCACAGGGGGACTGGGAATGGGTGTTGGGGTCAGTTCATCACACATTGTCTCTGCTGCTCCTTCCTCCTCAGTGGGAGAACTCTTCACACTCTTCCCCTGCTTAAAAGCATGAATAAACAGAATCACAAACAAAACCCCTCCACTCTGTATTTGAAGCACAATTAGTCAAACTTAGCACAATTAGAAATGCTGATACTCTTACATGCCAAGGTTAGAACTTGAGAGATGGAGAAAGAACATAAGATGACACCACTACCCAGGGATCCAGCATAAAAGAGTTTGCATCATCAGCACAAAGTTGTGGTCCTTGGCTGGCAGCATATACCAACCACACCAAATCTACATCTTTTATGCTCCCTGGCCCCACCCTTCTGGAGTGGCCTAGCATGTGCTGACTCGGTGCTGAGATGTGGAGTGTTCTGGAAATGAGTTGGCAGGGAGTTGTCTGTCACTGTTCCTTACTGGCCAAGGGCAGGATCCTGTTTATCAGTGTGGCTGCTTGAGCGAGGGGCTGCCCTTGCAGACAGCGCCCAGAGGGTTTATTGAACAAGGACCCAGTATGTCAGAGTGGCTCCTGTGAGACCAAGACTGCAGGTCCTTGTAGTCTGTGGAGGCAAGAGCCAGCCCACAGACGTTACCCTGCCTCTGTGGGTTCTGTTACCTGGCAAGGCAGATCAAGACAAACCCCTCATTCCAGTTCCCACGAGTCAGTACTTGGAGCAATACACCCTCCCCCAAGAGACAGCCTTCCACCAACACTAGTCCTTCCCACCCACTGTCCTTCACAAACTGCGCCAGCGCTGGACACCTCCAAGGACTGCAGACCATCAGGACCAGACTGCTCCAGCAGTGCTCAATGGGGGTCACAAGTACCCTCCAGCAAACCTGCTCCAGCATGGGCTCCAACCTACAAGGGATGCAGGTCCTGCTGGAGCTTGCTCCGGCACAGGCCTGCCGTTNCAGAGTGGCTCCTGTGAGACCAAGACTGCAGGTCCTTGTAGTCTGTGGAGGCAAGAGCCAGCCCACAGACGTTACCCTGCCTCTGTGGGTTCTGTTACCTGGCAAGGCAGATCAAGACAAACCACTCATTCCAGTTCCCACGAGTCAGTACTTGGAGCAATACACCCTCCCCCAAGAGACAGCCTTCCACCAACACTAGTCCTTCCCACCCACTGTCCTTCACAAACTGCCCCAGCGCTGGACACCTCCAAGGACTGCAGACCATCAGGACCAGACTGCTCCAGCAGTGCTCAATGGGGGTCACAAGTACCCTCCAGCAAACCTGCTCCAGCATGGGCTCCAACCTACAAGGGATGCAGGTCCTGCTGGAGCTTGCTCCGGCACAGGCCTGCCGTTGGGTCACAGCCACCTTCAGGTGTCATGGCATAGGGTCTTCCACAGATGGACTCTCTACTCCCCATCACGCTCCATGAGCTGCAAGGGGCTACCCTGCATCATCACAGTCTTCACAGGCTGCAGGGGAATCTCTGCTCCNGACCCAGTATGTCAGAGTGGCTCCTGTGAGACCAAGACTGCAGGTCCTTGTAGTCTGTGGAGGCAAGAGCCAGCCCACAGACGTTACCCTGCCTCTGTGGGTTCTGTTACCTGGCAAGGCAGATCAAGACAAACCACTCATTCCAGTTCCCACGAGTCAGTACTTGGAGCAATACACCCTCCCCCAAGAGACAGCCTTCCACCAACACTAGTCCTTCCCACCCACTGTCCTTCACAAACTGCCCCAGCGCTGGACACCTCCAAGGACTGCAGACCATCAGGACCAGACTGCTCCAGCAGTGCTCAATGGGGGTCACAAGTACCCTCCAGCAAACCTGCTCCAGCATGGGCTCCAACCTACAAGGGATGCAGGTCCTGCTGGAGCTTGCTCCGGCACAGGCCTGCCGTTGGGTCACAGCCACCTTCAGGTGTCATGGCATAGGGTCTTCCACAGATGGACTCTCTACTCCCCATCACGCTCCACGGGCTGCAAGGGGCTACCCTGCATCATCACAGTCTTCACAGGCTGCAGGGGAATCTCTGCTCCAGCACCTGGAGCGCCTCCTCCCCTCCACTGACCCGAGTACCTGCAGTTTCCTACATCTCATTCCTCTCCAGCAGCAGCTTTTACAGCCAGAGTTTGGATTTTTTTTTCCTTAACTCTGTTATGCCAGAGTTGGCCAGTTGCTCAGCCNCATCCAATGAAATGCTTGTTGCTGTGTTGTCTTGTGTGTGCCAATTAGGTTCTAATGCAGTGAAATACAGAGAGGATAAAAGAAAGCAGGTTGTAACAATAAATCGCTTGACTCCTCTCAACCCGTCTCCACTCTTTACCTTTACTTTCTATTTTCCTGACTGTCACAACGACACAGCCCCTCCCCCCACTCCAAACCTTTTCCACACAAACCCGAAACAGAAACAAGGGACAGCTGAGCTGCTGCGTGGAACATCCAGATGCACATCTTCAGCAAGTTCCATGTTTTGAGAGAACCCACTCATTCAGCACCGTCTTTAGCCACGCCCTTTTATCAGCCACGTGGGTTGGTTTGGGTTGTTACAACATTTAGTCAGATCTGTTCACCTACATGCTTTTGTAAGATGACCATTTCAAATAAAAGCAGTATTTTATTCTACATTAATTTTTCACATACATTCTGACCCTGAAAAGAGTAATCTGAGTTAGCTTAAAGATAAAATAACTTCATATAAGCAGAAACTTGGAACACAAATTTTTAATGCCACCTAGTCAGAGCTAGTATAGAAAATGACCATACAAATTTAGCACAATAAAAGAGAAGAGGCTTTGGTTTTGTTTTTAAGAAAATCAGATTTTACTCAAACACTCATCAGTCCAGAACTGCTGATTCAAAGGTTTTCAGTTCCATTTTTAAATAACAACCTCAATGCCAAATACGATCAATCCCTACTGAGCGAGTTCTGTACACACACAGAGCACGGCCTGTATAACTTCATTCAGACTAACAAATACTCCCAAAGGGATTATTCAGCACATCACACTGCGGCACTACCAAAGTAGCTCTTGCAATAAGCACCTACACCATTCAGTTAACATCTAATCAGAGATATTTTAGATAAAAGTTTATTTTAAAAGTAAAATGTGGGATTCAGCACTTGCCTCATACTGGACTTGGACTCTTAATCAATGAGCCCCATCTCAGAATTGGTTGAAAATCTGATAAGTCCAATGCCAGAGCTGATTACATCAGTTGTCTTAACAGAAGACTTTTACCTGTACAGGTCTTTTTAGTAGAAAAAGGAAAAAGGACAATTGCAATTTAGGTTTTTTTTGACACATCTGTGATACCATTATGAGTTGAAAGCTTTAAAATTTAATTTAGTCACTTATTTTTAAGTGATACTCTCACCTGTACTTAAGTTCTATTTCATGTCTAAGAGGTTGGTCCTTACAAAAACTCCATCAAAGAAGGTCCAACTCTCCATCGCATACATTCCATCTAATTCTTCTCTAAAGCATTTTCCCATTTCTCTCTTCTGGAACTTTTACACAAATTATTTTTCCATGCTTTGCACAGTGAAGTGCTGCAAACCTACTCAACTTGCAGACATCTACCAGGAGGATCACCTGATTTGCACTCTTCTGAGCCACTGGATCAACTTCTTGCTGACATGCTGTCTTTAGCTTTTAGTGCAAGATTCAACTGGATTTAAGTTTGTCATATCCCTGAGCAAGTGCTTTTATGTCGTGCCACTGGACTGGCTCAAATTCAGGACTTGATTTCACAACTTCCATAGAAAGTAACTGGCTTCCTTCAATGATTGTCATCAAAGAGTGACTTGTTTAACAGTAAATTCCTACATAGAAAAATGTTAATTTAGTGGAAGACTTTGGTAGGACAAGGGTGTACGGCTAAACATCACTAATAAACAATTTTCTATCAAAAAAAAACATTAAAACAAGGGGTTTAAAATAGTCAAGACAGACTCCTCCATATTTGCTCACAAGTTTGCAGACACCCAAGCAGATCAAAATCTCAAAAGTGCAAAGAAGAAACAAGTAAAACATGTAACAGCAGCAACTGCAGTTGTCCTTTAAACACTGAGATTCTTTGTATTCATATAAAATACTCATTCTTTTCCTCCTTCTGCACCAGGCTCCTCAGCAGGTCATCCATCTGTTTTGATTACCCAGGTGCTCCTTGAAACTGTTGTTGCTGCTGCCTTTGTTCCAAAGCTTGCTGACTTAACAGTTGCTGCTGTTTCTGTAGAAACTGCACTACTTCTGGACTTCTGAGCAGGGACTGCAAGAAAGAGAAAGGGGACTTTACGGAACTAGCTACCATAAACATACTGCCATACAAGCTGCTGTGAAGAAATTAACTGTGTCTTGGTAAAAAACAGTACACTTGTGTAAATGAGTGGAATTAAAAGCTGAAGAACAACAAAACAGTCTCAGAACAAACATCCGAAAACTTTTATCAGTTACCAGACGCAGCATTAATATACATCCTGAAAGCAGTTGCAGAATGTAAAGAATATACAGTATTGCAAGAAAACAAAGACAGCAAACGGGATTTGTCTTACTAACATACTGAAAAAAAAACAAACACTTCCAACTGTGCTCAGTTTTTGCCTATCAGAGTTCAAGCACCCATTGAATGCTCCTAGTCCTATAGTTTAGTTAGATAGCCCAGGGTGGAGCTGGATGCAGCGAATCCTACAGGTCCCTTCCAACTTCAGATACTCTATAATTCTACATTCAGTAAGTGTTCAATTATTTCCAATGCAGCCACATGGAATGAGTTTAAAAAAATACCTCTGCCTTTAGCCAAAAGAGATAAGTATCTAAAGTTATTTGCATCTGGCTCCTGGCCTGAACAGTTGGAGTCTGTGATCCAACTCTGGATGGTCAGTCTCATTCCTGCACGGTGGTAGCACAAGTGTTCGTAATGTTAAATGGCAAATCAGGCTGGGAACGGATCCTTCCAAAAACTAATGCAGAAAAACAGTTAAAAGGTTATTTTTGCAGTGAATTAATTCCCTAGACTGCTCACTCATTGTGCGTAGTCACTTCACTGGTGCAGCCAAGGAGTTACTGCATGCAACTCTACAATCCAGATTTACATTCAAACAGTCCAGCAACTTCCAGGGCAGGGTTGAGAACATCACTCTATTAGGGACAGTTCTGCAGAGATCTTACCTGAAAACAACCCCTCTGCACATAACTCCCCCCTACAGGGGGGCAGAATTCACCGGGTGCGGTGAATTGGCCGCTGAAAGCGGTTACCCGTAAGGGAGCCAGCAGAAGCACAGCCAGCTCTCCCTTACTGCACACTGGCTCTACCCAGTGACGACTCGCAGGGCAGTTCTGCAGGGAGTAGTTCCTCACCTGCGGCTGTTTCAGACACTAAGGTGCTTCAGGCTCTCCATCCACAGCTCAGCGGCCCTCGCCTCAGCTTTCTACATCATTCTCTAGTACAAGATGCGCATCCAAACACACAAAGGCCAACACAAAAGCCTCTCCTCACAGATCAACCACATGAGCAAGCACAAATGACATGACATTAAGTGATAAATCTACACACTGTAACCACTGACATGCAGGAACTTTCACAAGCAGAAACAAGGTATGGAACAGCCTTGGGTGCAACAGGCCGAGAGAGATCCTTCTGGGTCACCACATAACCCCCAGCCCTTGTGCTGTGTAGGAATGCACAAAAAGAATAAATACTGGAAGAAATAATGCTGAATGAGAGAAACCGAGTCAGAGCAAGAGAGAGGCAAGAACTAGATCTCAATCTCACTTCACCAAAATGCTTTAAGGAAAACCTTTAATTAAACTTTAATTAAAGCCACATGAATAGAAACAGCCAGGAAAAGGGACAACAATTCAGGAAGCAAGGCATGAAGAACATGAGATAATGTGAAAAATAGCCACCATAATTCATTATATTTTTCTTGAAAAAACTGAAAATCTACAGATACTCCTCTGAGATTTAGATTCAAACACTAAATAGGTGCTATTATTGAGAAAGAATCCAGAAAAATAAATCTATATAGCTGTATACCTGAGACTGATACAATATCTCTTTGAAGACTTTTCATATTTCTGAACAATGACTACAGCACTTTAATTTGGAGCATCTAATTGCTTTGCACAGCTAGCAGAGAACAGGAAAATAGTCACATCAGCTTCTGGAGAAAGGAGACTGTAAAAACCAGCAACATATAAAGCTGGGATGAGGCAGCCCAAGGAAGAGGGCACACTGAATTATTTCCCTTCCTTGTGCTTTATTATTTAAATATACTTGTGGTAGCAACGAAAGCTTTTCAAATTAGTAGCTTTTGAAAGCTTTTCAAATTTGTAGACAGCATGAATAGCACACGCACTATTCATGCTGTCTACAAATATCACTGGTCATACTGTTTGCTTTATCAACAAATATACATGCAGTTTCAAATGTAATATGATAGGTCTAGAATTTTTAAAAAGACAGAACAGCAATTAAAGCTTACATGAACCCTAAAGCCCATGCACTGTTCTACCTAAAGCTTTACAGAGAAGTTGGTTTAACAAGTTACAAACATCTCAATTACAGTATAAGCACTGTTTGCCCTAAAGAAATAACTGTCTATTTAAGTACTACCAAAATACTCAGCTCCAGTTGACACAGCAGTGATCAATCATTTCTGTCATTAGCACTTGTCACAGAGGCCAACATGCATCTGTTCAGCAGCACTTGTCAGATTCGGAAGTGGGCACATGTAGGATATGGCTATTAAAATTATTTACATCCCTCACAAAGGTGACAATTAAACACTGATATGCTGCCTTTATTTAGTTCAAAGCCTCTAAGAGGCTAGAAAAACCTAAAACCCTCTAACACTTACCAGCCTCTTTTTATTCAATACTTGTTCTAAAAGAGTAGGTCTTGCTGGGCGATCTCCAATGGATCCTGTTCTCTGCTTTGTAACAGAAACCGAACCTTCAACATTATCCTGCACATTAAAGAAAATAAATTTTAAAAACAGAGAAGTGTGACTCTAAAACCTGATGTAATTATACATTTACTTTTCACCAAGAGTAAAGACTGTTTGCCTGGTTAATCTGCCCAGGAAGATAACAGCACCACAAGGGAAACTTTTCTGTTCAAGAACCTACCTCCTCATTTTCACTATTTTATCAGTCACAAGCACAGCAGTGCAGCAGAGTCAGTCTTCTAAATCACAAAACTAACCAAGTTACTGGGGCTAATTAGTGGTTTGCATTTGTTTGGTTACATTTCTTAAAAATTAAGTAATTCACAGAACCTCAGCCTCCAGCTTGTGGAAGTGAATTTTTAACATTTCAGATTGGGTAGGAATAATAATGATATTTCTAATAGCAAAACAAAACATACTTCAGAATAGAGCTATGAACTTCTTAAAGCCTTGGGAGAGAAAAACATCCACAAGTTTTCTTATTGGTAAATTTAACATTCACATTCACCAGTTGTATGAATTAAACTATAGAGTCACATTGTTCAGAAGACAATATGCTACAGGGGAAATATAGGGCGACGAAGCTGGTGAAGGGTCTGGAGCACAAGTCCTGCGAGGAGCAGCTGAGGGAGCTGAGGCTTTTTAGTCTGGAGAAAAGGAGGCTGAGGGGAGACCTTATTGCTCTCTACAAGTACCTGCATGCAGGGTGCAGAGATGCGGGGATCTCTTCTCTCTGGTAGCAAGGATAGGACAAGAGGAAATGGTTACAAACTGCATCGGGAAGATTTAGGTTAGATTTCATGAAAAATTTCTTTACTTAAAGAGTCGTCAGGCATTGGAACAGGCTGCCCAGGGAAGTGGTGGAGTCACCATCCCTGGAGGTATTTAAGGTGAATAGATGAGGTGCTGAAGGACATGATCTAGAGGTGGACTAGGCTGTGGTTTGACTCAATGATATTAAAGGTCTCTTCCAACCCAAGTGATTCTGTGATTCTAAGTGAGTGCAGCTCGCTTGTGTTTTCTCTGTAATGTAACAGCCTCATCTGCCTGTGGGCATGCGTATTCATGGCTTGGAAAAATTTTAATCCATGTTGAATCCTTGCACGTTAAACTCATAACTTGCTGACACTTCCATTTACCTGAGAGGGTTCAAACAAGACAAACAACGCACCCTAATATCTTTCTCTTCATTCCTGTCCGCAAAGTGACAAATTAAGCTTCCAATAGGAATCTAATTCTGACCCCATGAGATGACTACATCTTGTGGGACCTCGACAAACACTACAACCACAAAAAGCACACTAAGTTAAAGCACTAAATATCCAGGTTGCTTTTGCAAGTTCAGCCTTTAATTTCACAATATTCAAAGCAACCTGCGCTTGCAGAAGCTGTGAGAAGCAAGCTTGCTCTCTCCCAGTGTGCAGTCATCATTACTTCATGTTACAAATGGTCTTAACTCATCACCACATGAAATGCAGCAATCCTACACTGTTCTCTTTTTTCTGAGCTCACACAGGTATTTGTGTAGTTACATTGTGAATGAGCAGGATGAAATATTAAGAAAGGGGCAGAGAAGAGGGGGAATCCTGACAGTATATAAACACAGATTTCACCCACATCTTGTATTGTGTGTATTTTCTGTTCTCTCCTCTAGATATGGGAACTAGAGAAGGTTTGCAGAACAGCGACAGGATGACAAAAGCACACAGCCTTTTACTTGGGAACACACCTTTTTACTGCAGGAAGGAAACAACTGGGAGGCAAGTCTCACATCATCACAAACCAAAGGGATTCGTAGCTCACAATCTTCTGTCATAAACACTAACTGACAAATTAACAGCAGCCAGGTTCAAGAAACAAAGGATGCTGAGAGTTTACAATGGTTTGACAAAAATCTGAAAAAGTACAGTGCTTCTGCACTGACAAGAAAGGACTGCTTTCAGAAGGACCACTAGGTAAGATTTTTTTTCCCTTCTGGCAACCACTAGTTTAGACTTGTCTCTTCAAGCACAAACTAGCCAGAACCTTCAGAAGTCAACCCACTGCCCCCTTTCTACCTCATCTAAAATGTGAGATCTTGGAAGGTAACAGTGCAAGTGACCATCAGAAGCCATGTTAGCCTGGCTGAGTCACAAACTGTAGTAAAAAGAAATCTAAAAAGCTGAAGAGCAGCATCAGTTCTCCCACTGAAAACACTGCCCCATCTAAAAAAAATATGCATACGTTTATGAAAGTAAGCATGATACTTATGTTTAATACTTAAATTGGTCTAAGTTTAATACTAGTTAAATATTTAAAGTGGTCTAAGTATTTAACTGCCGTTTCACATAAAAATCCCCCATCAACAAGTATCCTGAAAAACATACACAACTGAGTTTTAGATACAACATAAACCCAACAGCCTTTGTTACTTTAAAACTTCACATTTCAGCACCAACTGGGCAAGACTACCAACATTTGTCTTCAATCTATAAGTCTCTCTTTTCACCTGTGAAACAAACACATGCTACACAGCAAAACCATCTTTGAGCAATAACTGTTTTTTTCCTGGAATCTCGTGATATAAGCTGACACAATTTCAAAGGTGAGAAAAAGAAACGAGTTATGCTGCAGCACCCGATGAAGAGTGAGCTCTAGGAACTTCATAAAATCACTTGGGTTTGAAGAGACTTTAAGATCACTGAGTCCAACCACAGTCTAACCCTGCCTAGTCCATCCTTCAGCATATCATCTATTTGCCTTCTGAATACCTTCGGGGATGCTGACTCCACCATTTCCCTGGGCAAACCGTTCCAGTGATTAACAACTCTTTTAGTAAAGAGATTTTTCCTGATGTCTAACCTAAAACTCCCCTGGTGTAGTTTATAACCATTTCCTCTCATCCTGTCAGTTACTATGAGAGATCCCCGCATCTCTGCACCCTCCTTGCAGGTACTTGTAGAAAGCAATAAGGTCTCCCCTCAGCCTCCTTTTCTCCGGACTAAAAAGCCTCAGCTCCCGCAGCTGCTCCTTGTAAGACTTGTGCTCCAGACTCTTCACCATCCTCGTCGCCCTTCTCTGGACACTCTCGAGCATCAAAAAGTCCTTCTCGCAGTGAGGGGCCCAGAAC
>VXBZ01008484.1:52438-120851 GCA_013399135.1 Heliornis fulica | reverse complement strand
GCTGGGGAAGGGTCTGGAGAACAGGCCCTACGAGGAGCGGCTGAGGGAGCTGGGGTTGTTTAGTTTGGAAAAGAGGAGACTGAGGGGAGACCTTATTGCTCTCTACAACTACCTGAAAGGAGGTTGCAGTGAGGTGGGGGTTGGTCTCTTCTCCCCAGTAACAGCTGACAGAACTCGAGGTAATGGCCTCAAGCTGCATCAGGGAAAATTTAGGTTGGATATTAGGAAAAACTTCTTTATTGAAAGAGTCATCAAGCATTGGAACAGGCTGCCCAGGGAAGTGGTTGAGTCCCCATCCCTGGAGGTGTTTAAAAGACGGGTAGATGCAGTGCTTGAGGACATGGTCTAGCGGTGGACTCGGTGGCGGTAGGTTAATGTTTGGACTGGATGATCTTAACGGTCTCTTCCAACCTTAACAATTCTATGATTCTATGACCATAATTCTTTAAAAATTAAGAGAATCACAATCCCTTTTGTCTTCTTTTTATTGCAGTACCCGTTCTTGGAGAAAGGGTAGGAAAAATACATAGACACGGAAAGTCAAAATTCCCTGGTTTATGAAGTGTGTGTTAAGAACTGTCAGTAAGATTTGTAGTCCCCTCTTTTCCTTTACAGAGATCAGGGAGAAAACACTCGAATTCATGGCTTTTCAACTCTTATATTCTTCTCAGTAACTGATCCCTCTTCTCTTTGAAATGCTTAACAAATACAAGTACAAAGGGAGCTCATATATAGGTATTTCAGTGTGGTCAGATTCAGACTGATCAGGACAGATCAGAGATTGAAAGGGACTCATTTTTTTCAGGAGAAAGGGGAAGGAATTAGCACCCTACGGGACTGTGAAGCATGACTTGATCCATGGAAAATAATGAAACTGTGCCCAAGAAACTATTTCTTCTCTCTTTTCTCAAACTAATGTTACAAGACTTGTATATTTAATAACAGGAATAACATTTTCCAGACAAGGATGCTGTCTTTGTACTGTGTGCATGCAGCTATTCTCTGCCTTTCATCTTGACAATCAAGAGCATGTCTAATTCGGACCTGAATGCCTCCCCGCAAGCATTCAGGATTAACAGCCTGTTGGCAAGTCCTTGGGGACCCACCTGTTTTCTAAGGCATTCTATTAAACCTGGATGTTTAAACAGTTTAATTATGGCAGAGTCAGGGCCCAGACCTCCAACTGGATCAAGTTGGTTCCAAATGCAGGAATCTGAAACCAGCCCTCAGAATGCTCAGAAGGGAGTTGTTACTGGACCATCAGAGCACTGCTTAGTCATATGCTTATCTCAATTTTGATTGCCTTTATCCCTCTGCTTCAGTGATACAGGGCCAACTCTTTGGCTGGTTACTAGATGCCCTGGCACTGCTACTTCACATGAAATGTTTTTTTCTCAAACACTGATTTTATTGGTCCCATCATGTAACTACCCATCAAGCCTTTGTATTGATTTTACAGGCTGTTTACCACATTGGCGTTGCAGCTTCATACACCTGGTTGGAAGTATTTCTGGGTCCATATCCCAGACCTTCTTGTACTTCAACATCAAAAGCCATTTCTAGGCAAAACAGGTCCATGTATTTTTTTCAGAAGCTTTTTGTGAACCCAGAATTCCCTGTAGCCTGCCAACTCATTTGGCTGAGGCACACCTGTTTCTGCATAATTCTTACCCATTCCAGCCAGAAGGATAAATGTGATTCACCAGCTGACCTTCTCCCAGTTGGGATCAGTGGCTTGGACCATTCAGTAGACACTCAGACTCTGTCCAGATCCTAGATATTATTTTAGAAGCAGCTATTGGCACAGGGAAAACTAGAAGTTGATTTGGTCACTGCAAACTTAATTACTATGCTGAATCTTTCTACTGGCTGCATATTCTAGTACAGGAAAATTAGTGAGGATTATGTTGCTTTGTACATTGGAGATGATCAGCTTCAGATCCAGTATTTTTCCAAGGATAATCAGACATTCTTGGAGCTTTAGGAAGGAGTTACTGTGTTGCTTCAAGCCATAGCACTCAGAGGAGACCACCCCCTTAAAGAAGTCCAGAGAAGCTGTGGCTGCCCCCTCCCTGGCAGTGTTCAAGGCCAGGTTGGATGGGGCTTTGGGCAACCTGGTTGAGCGGAGGTGTCCCTACCCATGGCAAGGGGGGTGGAACTAGATGATTACTGCGATCCCTTCCAACCCAAACCAGTCTGTGATTCTATGATTCTAAGCAGAGTGCAACGTTCTCCTCCAAAGAGCACCACTGACTGCTGCAGATTTTCTGTAACTTTGGTCAACATGGGGAAGCCAACCTGTTTGGATGGCAGTGATGGGGTGTTGTGTAATTGTTTTTATGAGCTGAGGATACCTAATAAACATTCTGAGTGTTACAAAGTGACTTGCAGAAAAGAAGGATTCCTCAGTTCCCAAGGGCCATACATATTGTCCTAGAGGAGAAAATGTGAGTTGTGGAGTCTGCAAGTCTACTTTACAAGGTATATGTATATATTGCTGTACAATACTATGAAATATAAAAATGTGGTTCCCATGGTATTGTTTTCTTAATACAAATTACTTTTCGCATAAGGATTTTAGTGAAGACAATTTTATTCCAAGTAAAATGCTGAAGTTGATGAAGAACCAGGTAATTCTTGCTTGGCTGTTTTTGGTTTTTTTTCCTCAATAGAGAATTTAAAGTCATGTTTAGAAACATGTAAAACTCTGAAAACTGTAAATCTGTTCCTCTGTGCTTCTCTTTGGCATTGCAAATCCACTCTTTCTCCACTCTTTATCCTGAAATGAGGGGGGCCAGTAGCTTCAGACCAGTGCTTTGAAGATAAAGCTAATTGACAGTCTGCAGTGTAAAGAGTACACAGATGCAGATTTTGAGCTTCATTAGTGGTGATGAAAAATGCAGATGCTGTGTTTTAGATAATAAACACAAGTTTAGGTCATTGTGCTCTTCTGAAAACGCCTATATTACAAAAGACGTTTAGATGCAGTCTAGATTTTACACCCTGCCCTCTGCCAGTTTTGAATAGACACTCTTGGCTCGGTTGTTTTAAAAACAATAGTAATAAATTGAACCTGTGTCTGTGTACGTTTGTTTGCTGTTTAGTACAAAGGACTGTGAAGTGCCAAACTCAGCTCGATTTAAAGCCTTACCAGCCACAATGAAGTCAGTAAGAACAAAGACAGCCCTGCCAATTTCCACCTAGCTATGCAAATACCACTCAAGTCAGAATTTGGACCTACAATCCATTTATTTGTTGGGGACAAATCTCTTCTGTGTCTAGGGCCTTCCTGTCAAGGAAATCACAGTGCATTTATTTATTCAGGCAGTGTCTGGAGGATTCATTTTGCTTGTAGAAGAAAACAAAAAGAGACATTAACACAACAATCAGATCAGTCACCATTACTGACTGGGGTGATCTCCCTGAAGGCTAATAATTTATTTTACTGTGTTTAGTCCTCCTAGTCTGCCCATGACCTGGATCTCTTGTTACAAGGGTAAGTGTGTCAGATGTTTGCAATGATGTGACCAATTGCAGCTCTGCTTGTCCTATTTCCACTGGAGTCAGATGTGAGCTTGTATATAATGTCCTTAATTTCTTGGTTGCTTGCTGACAGCCAGCACTACTTAGTGTATTAATGTAATCCATTAGAGTTGCTCTTTAACCCATGTCTACTCTTGTTAGTCTTATCTGCTTCTCTACTCCCACATAATAAAGTGATTTTACTTAAAGTTGGGATCTTTCAATCATGTCCTAGTCAGGCAGATCAACAACACTTTTGATCTTTTCCATAGTTTATTCTTTAACATCATCCTAATACATCATCCTAATACATCATCCTAATACATCATCCTATTATGTTAGAAGTGCCAAACACCAAGAAGGGAAGGCTCCTACCTCCAGGGCTCAGACATTCAGACTTACTGAAAATGTGAGACAATCATTTTCTTACATGAAAGATGCTGTACTGTCTGATTATGATTAAACACATAGTGGAAGACTGGTGGGCCAAGAACCAAGAATAACTGCAGTCACCGTGGAAAAAAGATTATCCTAAAAATATTTATAAATATGCATACTACACATGAACATGTACAGTGTGTGTATGAGTTCATTTTAAAAACAGAAAAAATGCTTTCAAAATAATGAAAATAGTTTGTTTAAAAGAAAAAAAAAGTATTACATAGTTAAAAAAGACAATTCCAATCTATCAGAAAGTAAAACTTTGTCATAGAGCAAGTGTTGGCACAGTAGTGAAGCCTGGGCAGGATAGGTAAGGAGCCATATATAATTATGAAAGGTAGAAAAACCCATTAGAGAATGTTAACATCACAGACAAAATTGAGAAACTGAGGATTATTAGAAAATAAATCCTTCTTAGGCCTGCTCCTAAATGGAGATGATAAAGTTATCATTAAGGGAAAAACCCGAGAAGCTTAAAAATGCTTCAGTTAATTCAATAGAAAATGTACCATGTCTTGTTT
Source organism: Heliornis fulica (assembly GCA_013399135.1). NCBI lineage: Eukaryota > Metazoa > Chordata > Aves > Gruiformes > Heliornithidae > Heliornis > Heliornis fulica. The sequence goes on along the minus strand of VXBZ01008484.1, from coordinate 116,367 downwards.
TTCCCCATCAGAAAATGAAAAGTATTTTCCAGTTCCATAGCAGCTAAGGAGGGTATTAAGCATCTTCAAAAAGAAAAAAATGTTAAGGCCTATATAGTTTGTACCCAGAGACCTGAGGTAGAGCTCAGTAACCCCTGTTATAGTGCTACAGGCCTGGGGCAGAGTGGCTGGAGAGCTCCCTGAAGGTAAAGGACCTGGGGGTGTCATTTGACAGCCACTGAACATGAGCCAGCAGTGTGTCTAGGTGGCCAAGAAGGCCAAAGGCACCCTGGCCTGTATTAGGAATGGTCTGGTCATCAGGAGTAGGGATGTGGTTGTCCCCTTGTACTCAGCTCTGGTGAGGCCACACCTTGAGTACTGTCTGCAGTTCTGGGCCCCTCACTACAAGAAGGATGTTGAGATGCTGGGAAAATATAGGGCAACAAAGCTGGTGAAGGGTGTTGGGGCCCTGGCTGTACTGAAGGACTATGCTGACCACGTGCAGGCCACCCTGGCCTTTGAGCAGTGAAGAGGGGAGCCGGAGAGCTGCCTAGGAACAGAGAAAGAGGCTACAAGGGGAGTGTCANGAGTACTGTCTGCAGTTCTGGGCCCCTCACTACAAGAAGGATGTTGAGATGCTGGGAAAATATAGGGCAACAAAGCTGGTGAAGGGTGTTGGGGCCCTGGCTGTACTGAAGGACTATGCTGACCACGTGCAGGCCACCCTGGCCTTTGAGCAGTGAAGAGGGGAGCCGGAGAGCTGCCTAGGAACAGAGAAAGAGGCTACAAGGGGAGTGTCAGAAACATTTGAAATTCGCGGGTTTATGTGTTAACCAATCAGGACCGAGTATTCGTTGCGTAATCGGAAAGCTGTAACCAATGATAAGTTCACCCTTGGCAGATGTTCATGGGTACTGGCTACCAAAGGGTATATAATGATGTGGGGAACAAGGAATAAACGGATTGAATCTGCATCATGTTGATGTGTACTTTCACCCCAGTTCGTGCCGCAAGTGATAGGACAAGAGGAAATGGTTATAAACTGCACCAGGGGAGATTTAGGTTGGACATCTGGAAGAATTTCTTTACTAAAAGAGTTGTCAATCACTGGAATGGGCTGCCCAGAGAAATGGTGGAGTCACCTGAAGGTATTTAAAAGGCAAATAGATGATGTGCTGAAGGACATGATTGAGAGGTGAATTAAGCAGGGTTAGGTTGTGGTTGGACTTAATGACATTAAAGGTCTCTTTCAACCCAAATGATTCTATGTTTCTGTGAGTTGTGGCTATTAAAGAACTGGATACAAAACATAATAAGTGTGATGAGTATTAAAGCGAGTCTGATTTGGGGTTTTTTGTACTGTTTTTAAATTGTATTTTTTGATAGTGTGTATTTGAGAGAAGTACAAAATGTAATTTATTTAGGCTTTGGTAAGAAATTTGGCCATATACCAGTGCGTTCTGATAAAGATTGGTATTGCCTGTGAACAGTATAGAAACTGTAAGAAAATAGTCGGGGACATGATGTTTTTAAACAGATGCCACTGGTGAATTGTCCACACAGAGTCATAAGAGAATATGAATGTCTGTAGTAGGGATTTACATACAGTTTTACCAATCCTGCTATTTTTCAGTATTTGAATTAGTGATGTGAAAGTAAATACAAACAGCTGATGAAATTTGCAGACCATATGAAAATTCATGGTATGGTAAATTGCAGTGAGGCTGTGCCAAAAAATGTAGTTTACTACCATGCGAAGCTGAGAACATGAAATTCAAGGCAACCTTACAGAGTGGTGATCTTTAACTGCAAGAACACCGTTCTGAGAATGATTTAAAGGTCACAATTTGTAAGCTTCTCAGCAAAAAACATCTACTGTGAAGCTCGGGTAAAAATGTCACTTTCAATACTCACAGGCTAGGGAGATGGGTTACTTTTCCTCTAGAACACTCATGAAACTTGATTCTGAAATACTACTAATGATTATAACTCTTGTTTTAAAAGAAATGTGTAGAAAATGGATTGTCTGCGAAAAACCCTTCACAACAGGGATTTAAGTGCAGAGATGGCTTTAGAAGAGACATGAGTTCAGTCAAAAAGAGGACCTGAGACATGATATCATTAAGAGTACCTAAGAGATAGAGATAAGCATAGTAAAGAACTTGAATTATATAGAGAAAACCACAGCGAAAGAACAGTTTCTGGAAACTAAAGCCATAGAGATTCTAATGGGACATTAGGCACAAATTTTTAGCAGCGAAGCTGATTAACCATTGAATTAAGCTAATAAAGCAGTGGAGAACTCTCCAGCTATCTGTTTCTTGGATTCAAGCCTAGCTAAATTGCTGGAAAATGTGTTTAGCCAAACATAAGATACCAGAACAAAAGGGGAGCTGGGCAATACGTCTGTGAAATTGTCTGTGAAATACTGAAAATTCAAATCCAATAGTCTAACACCTCCTTCTCTCTAAGCCACCTTCAGTTCAGTTATAGGTACCATAAATCTCTTTTGGTAGTACTCAGGTTATTAATATCAGTGACCATAAAGCTCCGTCACACTAGCTAAAATAGTTTGAAAAACTGTTTATTGTTTAAATATAATGCACCAACCAAATCTAGTGGAAAGACGTTCTGCAGATATTTCGTTCTGTTCTCCTGTATTCTAGGAGGGATTTTTCCTGTGAAATAGGGTTGTGTCTTCCCTACTGTGGCAGGGGAGATACTTGTCTTCTCCACCTCCTCCCTTACTACCTCTGAGTTGTTCCCTCTACTTTCTCACAGGATTTTCCTTCAACAAGACAAAGCTCAGCTTTGCCACCTGGGGTGTCCTCTCTAGAGCACTGAGGGGGCAGAGCTGGGATGCTGAAATTGGCTTTCCTTGTTTGTTTTGGGTTTGTGTGGGGAGGTTTTGGTAACAGAGAGCTACAGAAGTGGCTTCTGCGAGAAGCTGTGAGAAGCTGCAAGAAGCTTCCCCCATGTCTGACAGAGCCAGTGCCAGCCACCTCCAAGACAGACCTGCTGCTGGCCAAGGCTGAGACAATCAGAAACAGTGGTAGAACCTCTGGGATAACAGTTAAGAAGAAAAAAAACAAACAACAACAACAAAAGCAAAAAAAAAAATACTAGAGGCAGCTTTTGCAGCCAGAGAGAGGTATAAGAAGATATGAGAAAAGCAGACACCCAGGTCAGTGATGAAAGAGGAGAAGGAGGTGCTCATGGTGCTCGAGCAGAGATTCCCCTGCAGCCCATGGATGGTGATGGGAAGTAGATATTCCACTTGCAACCTGTGGAGGATCCCATGCCAGAGCAGGTGGGTGCACCTGAAGGTGGCTGCAGCAGGACCTGTGACCCCATGGAGAGGGGAGCCAACACGGGAACAGATTTGCTGGTGGGACTTGTGATCCCATGGGGGACCCATGCTGGAGCAGAGGAAGAGTGTGAGGAGTCTCCCTCTGAGGGGGAAGGAGTGGCTGAGACAAAGTATGATGAACTGACCCCAACTCCTTTCCCTGTGCCCCTGTGCTGCTGTGGGGGAAGAGGTAGAGAAATCAGGAGTGAAGTTAAGGGATGGGTCAGGGTGTGTGAGTTTTAAAATCTGGGTTTATTTCTCATTGTTCTACTCTGTTTTGATTGGTTAATAAATTGGATTATTTTTTCCTAAGTTGAATCTGTTTGGCCTGTGAGTAACTGATGAGTGAGTGATCTCCCCCGTCCTTGTCTGGACCCAGGAGCCCTTTGTTCTTTTCTCTCCTGCCCAGCTGAGGAGGGCAGTGACAGAGCAGCTTTGGTGGACACCTGTCCTCCAGCCAGGATCAACCCACCACACAAGGGGAAGCTTCTAGCAGCTTCTCAGTGAAGCCACTGTAGCCCCGTGCTACCAAAGCCTTGCCATGCAAACCCAAAACACAGACCTCGTCACTGCTCTCAAAGCACAATAGTAAAAGACTCAATCAGAAAAATAAAAATGTGAGAATTCGAGGGACTGTTGCTCTCCTACTCCTTCTGAGTACATAGTAGAGTAGGCTTCTCTCAGAGATTGCCAGGTCAATAAGCAAACTGCAGTGCAGTAAGGAAGGAAAGCCATTCACAACCCCTATATGAGCAGATGCTCGATTGATGCTGATTTCATTCAGTAGGGCTGGTTTCTTTTCCCACTTCGTTGTTGCAAACTCGAGTGATATTACAGAAATCACAAACACCAGTCTTGATCAGAAATGAACTGACCTTCTTGATATGAAGACAAGGGAGTTAGATTTGTCTTCACACATTTTCATAGGATTATCCAGTATTTATGTGGAAATGTTCCAAATTTCCTCAGAAAACTATGCCTGAAATTGTGAATGCTGCAGGATCCTGCTAGGGTTGTGTGCTGGTTTAGAGGTAAACCGGCAGGAGAAATGGACCCACCACAAGAGATGATTATAAGTCAGAGTTACAATTTAATGAAAGATATTACCATACAAACACTGACACAAAGAGAACAACCTGCTTTCAACTCACCAAAACCCAGCAGTAAACCCAGTGTCCCAGGGCACAAGCCCAAAGGGGTTTGTTAGCCCCGGTGCTGAGATCCACGTGGCTCTCCCAAGTCCAAAGCAAAAAGAAGTGAAGAGTCCGTTGCTGCAGATGACGGCTGTGGCCCGGCCAGAAGCGATGGTTGTAGTCCGGTCGAGAGCGATGGCTTCCTCCTGACGAGGTCCCGCTGCTCCTCCCGATCCAACGAACAGAATCTTAAGGTCTTCTGAGCTGTATATCCTCAGGGAGCACCCAGTCCCTCCCCCAGGGCGGGGACTCACACAATGGGTAATTAACGGTGAGTCATGGGGTATGGTTGGACCATTGATGGCCCATTAGCACCCACGCCCCCTCAGGCTGAGTGTGAAGGGGCTAACGACTTCCTGGACAACTGTTGCAAATGGTCCATTATTCTTGAGGAATGAATAGAGGGTGTAGAATACACAGCCTTGATCCCCCCACACAGTGATAACCTCTTGCTGAACTAGGACAGGTTGTTACAGTATAGTTTGGGGACTCTAAATGTAGAATGTGAATAAGTTAATATATTGTTAATATTTTTTTTCCATTTTGTCCTCAACAGAACTGTTCTGTAGATGAGGACCAAGAATTGGAAGTGTTCATTTAAACACCAGCATCTCTGAATAGCTTTACTAAATCAACTGAACCTGGTACTAGGAATTCTATGGATCACTCATACCTAGTTCCCAATTAGTCCTCTTCCCTTTGGCTTCTTTTTCCTTTATTGGTCACTCTCAAAAGACACATTTCCCTTCAAATTCTCTTTTCCCAGTTTCCTTATGCATGCTGTAAAAATGCTCAGTATTTCTCTCCAACACTGTGACAAAACAATGATGGCAGTTCTGGTTTTGCACTCTCATTCAGTTGATGCTAGCCTATCACTGTTCCTTTCTTTACATATTCATTTTCTTGTTTCCCTGATTAAAATTCTGCCCATCATTACTCAAAATTCAAGCCCTCATTACTTGTCAAAGCCATGAAAACTCAGCTCATACTGCCTGTCCTCCAAATGGTGCCATGTGTTTGTGTTGACTCCAACCAAATCTGTATGGAAAACACTGAATCATGATTAAATCAGCCTGGATCTTTGAAATTATAAAACATGGAAGTAATTCCTCCTGAGTGAAAATCCTGGAATTGCTGGAGGAGCCTTTTTCTGGGCAGGTATCTAGCATGTCCCCTCACAAGTCCCAGCTTCCATGGCAGGCAATTAAAGCTCTTTAGAACCCCATCCCCAGATGAGAACCATAAAGTGACAATCATGATCTCAGTCTCCTTCTGGCCCAGTAAGTTATGCCATACTGCTCAAATTCTGTGCCCTTTGAAAAGTCATAGCCCTTCTGTGGAGCCATACATGCTGGCAACAAAAGCACAAGGTTAATCAGAGTGTTATTTGAATAAAAGCTCCCATTTAAGACAGTTCCTTAAGGTTCAGTAGGAGACAGCGGTCTGGGTTATGGCTGTATGTGTGATTTCTTTGCACCTGTAGCATCTTTGCTGTTTGTGCATTTGCTATGCCAACATCAATTCATACCTCATTGGTGTTATGGGATGATCTAGGCGATTTCTTTCTCATCTGTCTAATATATTTTTAATTTTTCTGCCTTTTAGGAAAAAGCCACTAGTGTATTAGAAATATTAAGAAAACAATAACAATTTAAACAGAAAATAAGATACACAGTGTACCTGTTGGATGTACTCAGTACAGTTCTGGTACTTCTATCTCAAGGGTGACAGCAAAAACAGCAAAAAAGAAATACAGAGATGAGTGATAAGGATGATCAAAGGTATGGAACTGCTAAATAATACATAGAGAAGTGAGTAGACTGGGAGAGAGATAACTTAGAGGGTAGAAAGGTCTTTGGAAATGAGCAGCTAGAAGACAATTATAAGTTGTTATTATAAGCTGTCTCATCCAATACAAAAGCAAGAGAACTTCAAATGAAACTAGCAGATGACTAGATAAAAGCAAATAGAAGAGGGGAATTTTCATACAATATTCAGTTGAGCTGTGGAACATTTTACTGCAGAAAGTTGTGGATGCTACAAGTTTACATAGGGCAAAAAGTGACTGGGCAAATTAATGGAAAAAAATTTTGACCAAAATAAAACTCGGATGTGTTGTGCCATATGCAGCAGTACTACATGTAACTGTATACACCATACATTTTTGGTATCCATTGTGTCCTATACAATTGTATTAAACAATTGCATAATATGGTTGCAATATACCTGGTGACAATACCTCTAACTCAGGAAGTCCTTGAATGATTATTTCTTGGATGACTGCCACAAGAGCACTTGGAGGAAGCACTGCTCTGAGTGCACTGTTCTTACTGCCTTTATCAAGCTACTAACTGCTGTTTTCCTGGGGATCTTTGTTGTTGTTTTCTTTCCTTTTTATTTTTTATTTTTTCCTCCTCCCCGTGAGACACAAGTTTTATTGAACTGAATGTCAGAAACAGCTCTCTGGGGTGTTTCACCAAACATGCCTTAACTAGAGGGTTTATTACCATCCATTCCTGCCACCTTTGAAGTCTGTCTGCTACCACGGGCATAGGACTGGACAAAGCCTTGCTCTATTCTACCAGACGGGGATTTTGTCAGTGGATGGGAGAAAAGGACATGAGAAAGTGGGAGGTGATGGGGTTTCAGAGGGTCTCATCTGACACTGCCTTTATATTCCAATTCTGTGATTTCTAGAAGCATCCGTCCTAGTATCAGAGGCCTCCCACACAGATATTACAATAGCTAAGAAATAGCCCTTTAGCCTCACCAAATGAGCCAGAGGATGCAAGTAAGGAGCAAAGGCAGACAGTGTGAAGATATGAGACATGGAGCACACTATGGGGTGAAGCAGGAATCTCAGCTAGTACCATCAGTACAGTGAGGTGGTAGAACCCAAAAGCAGAATACCCAGCTCTTCACTCTGTTTTCTGCACAAAGCATAGGTGTGTCCCAGTGCATCTCCAAAGAGCAATCCAGAAAGCCCAGGAGTTAGTCCATGGGAAATGGGGTGGTTGAACAACAGACCTTTTCTACTGTTAGAGGTGGAAACCTACATTAAGTGCCGCCATCAGCTTAAGTGCTACATCCAGAAACAAGTACTTCACAGAGCAGGATTGACATCTTTTAAGAGTCTAAATCACCCAAGAAGTGTAAAAATTGAATTCAGCATCCTCATCCATCTCAGAGGATGCAAACCATCTACCCTTCCAACAGCGTGTTGACCTCTGGGCTGTACATGCAAGTGGGGCAAGGTAACCACACCACCTCCCTCCAGGTGAAGTCCCTAAGTATCTAGGAAGGCAAACACAAAGGGGTCAAGAGATCAGTCCTCCCAAAAGACCCCAAGTCTCACAGCTAAGTTGGTAAGGTGAAGACAGGGTTCCCTCCTCTGAAATGATCACACAGCTTATTGAATCCTTGAATAAAGCCAGATGTTACCTTGTGAACAGGAACCACAACCCCCAGATCCCCATACCCAACAGAATACTTTGTTCCATGTCTTGTGTAAAGTGATCCCTGTCAGACAGTACCAGGTTCTGGTACAGCAGCTTTGACTCTCCAGAGATTTATGAGATAACTAGGCATCTAGGCCCCCAGAGGAGAGAACATTGAGCAAAAACAGTGCTTAAGTGCAGGGTCCTAGGGAAATGCTGGAACAGCAAGCTGTTGAGGTTGCCATGGGACTCATAGCTTGGGGGTGACCCTTTGACATGAGTTTCCAGCCCATTCAGCTTTAAATTCAAAAGCAAACAAGCAGATGTTCCAAAATATTCTTTAAATTGATCATTTCAAAGCATCTGCCCCAGATCACTAACAGTGGAAACTTTAAAGGGTCTTTGGTGGTCTGCATGGAGAGAGAATTGTCGACCTCTTTTCTTGCCAGGTGTTAGCTATTTCAACAGAGTAAAAACCCACAACCTTATAAGGAGTCTTTGGCTCCCTCTTGCAAATATAGATAATTCTTCCAAATTAGGAAGGAAGTAGCTCAAAAGAGAAGTCAGAGGAAACCTGCAATAATTTTGTTGTACCATTAATGCCTGTTAATCTAACTACTTACATAAAACCACATTTCCTTATTAAGAGGCAGCAATGATCACTCAGGGGGATGGCCAAGACTATGGTAAGGATCAAAGGGCAGCAAGGCAACAACAGGAATACATTTCAGAGAAAGAGGAGGAAGAAGCAGTAGTTTTTGGACTCACTGTTCTGCAACAACCCCAGGCAACGTTATAGGCTTGGGCAGGAGTGGCTGGAGAGCAGTCTGGCCGAAAGGGACCTGGGGGTGTTGGTCGACAGCCGCCTAAACATGAGCCAGCAGTGCTTATTGCTCTCTACAACTACCTGAAAGGAGGTTGCAGTGAGGTGGGGGTTGGTCTCTTCTCCCCAGTAACAGGCAACAGAACTCGAGGTAATGGCCTCAAGTTGCGCCAGGGAAAATTTAGGTTGGATATTAGGAAGAACTTCTTTACTGAAAGAGTCATTAAGCACTGGAACAGTCTACCCAGGGAGGTGGTTGAGTCCCCATCTCTTGAGGTGTTTAAAAGACGGGTAGATGCAGTGCTTGAGGACATGGTCTAAGGGTAGACTTGGTGGCGGTAGGTTAATGGTTGGACTGGATGATCTTAGGGGTCATTTCCAGCCTTAAAAAATTCTATGATTCTATGATTCTATGAACAAATGTAAGGATGTGGACAGCTTGCGCTCAGCACTCTGCTAATCCGCCATTCCACATCACCACGTGCTTTCACATTTCCATCCAGTGAATGGAGCCATCAGGACTGATTCTGTAACAGAACTGCTGGCACATTCTCTGTCAGCTCACACACTCATGCACTGGCACAGAGCTGGCCTGCACCAGAGGCAAATTGTGATGATGTCAGACATCAGTGGGGAGAGAAAAATGTCCTTCAGCTTCAGAAAGTCCCTCATCAGCTGAATGCAATCTTCACCACTTTGATGTGTGTCGGGGGTTCTGCTAATGCAGCAGTTTAAGTGTGCTGCTTGATCATGCATGTCGGGGCATTTTATTGGTACCCTTGTTTAGGGAGTGCCAGCTATGTGATCAAGTAGTCCAAAATGTCCCGTGATTACACTCGGTGCAGGAACCAAGCCAGCTCAGCCCAGCTCCCTCTTTGCTGCCAAGTGTTGCCCCTGATGAGATGCAGGATCCCTGAGGGCCAGGTCTTACACTGTGTTAGTCAGTAAAGCTTTGAAAAACGGATGTTTTATAAAATCCATTTAACTGATAACACTACCCAGTCACCTTCCAAGCTTCCTTGACTGTTCCGCATCTCTCATTCTGATTTAAAATGAGTTTTGTTCTTCAGGAGCACACAGTAATTCCCAGTGGTGATTGTTCCTGATAGCTTATAATAGAGCTCAGCTGTGTTGCTCCTGGGCTTCTAATCAGCTTAGCAATGACAGAACTCCTGTCAGAGAACTGCACTAAGCCCATTTCATATTCAAAACTAGACGAGCAAAAAAAAAAATTAAATAATATTAGTATACTTTATCACTAACAAATGGGATAAAATAAAAAAAGTGACCACTTTTCACCTATGGGGTATGTCTTCTGCTAATCCTTGGAGGTTAGTCAGTGTGGCTGACTGCATGAACAAGTTACCACAAGGAAAGGTCACATCACAGTACCTGTTCTGCTGGGAGATCCTGTGATGAGAATGTTTTCACCCACCTAACAAACAGGTAGCTTGTACTCACCAAGGCAAAAACAAACCCCACTGGACACTTAAGGACAATTTAAAGAACAGTCACTGCAGGATGACCATTACTTTGCAAAGTCTCAGCTTCTCCAGCCTCTTAGTAAATTGTTTGTATTGCTGCATTCAGAGTATCAGAGAGGTTGTCATCAAAGTGACCCCATAAGGGTTCCTAAATGCTCTAGGCAGAAGTCAGGAACAGTGTTTGGTTGTAGTTTTGGATTCATATTTGTCAGATTCAAGTTCCTTTCCTGCAGTGGCCACAGACTTCCTGATGACCTTCAGCAAATGACTTTGGCTCCAATCCTCAGAGCTAATTAGTCCTACACTTCCACTGAATTCATGATTAATCATCTTTGAGGATCTAGGATTAATCCTTCATTTCCTCAATTGAGGAACAAAGGCAGGAGGCAATAACAGTCCTCTTTACTCTTTTTGCCTATGCAGCCTATATAGTCTTTTTTTGTATCAATCACAGTGACTGCAATGTAGTGTGGATCTACCTAGCTTTGAAGTGGAGGGGTTTGTTCCCCAAAGTAAGAGCTCTGTGTTGGGGGAACATGCTGCGATGTTTTGTAGAGCTACAAAGCATTTTTCTCCTCTGATGACTGTCACATTGAAACCAAACCAACTCATTTAAATTGGTAAAAAATGCCAGCTAGTGATTGTCACATATTCACATGTTTATTCAGCTGTTTGCCCGAGAAGGGATGTCTGCCACATTTGGTCAGCATTCAGAGAAGAATGAAGCTCTCTGGGACACTGATTTTGGTTATTCATGACTAAAATAATGAACTCACATCTCCTGAACTGGATGCATAGCTATTCTGAAAGAATCTATCCTATTTCCATTCCAGGCACAGTGTAGATACCTCAGACCATTTCACGTTTGTAAATCAGTGAGACGATTAATTTAAAACCTGAACTGGATGCACTTTTTCTGTCTGAAATCTTTGTAATGAGCCACAGAACTGCATTTCAGCATGACAAATTGGTTTCATTCACAATAGTTATCTATTTAGGGCTGAGAGACCTTCCGATTGGGTTTCACCTCTCTCTGAAAGGCATCAACGTTTTTTGTGAAATGAAGTTCCGAGTGTGATGTAAAAGACCTCACGCAGGAGAGTTTTTTCACAGTTCCTTTCTAGTCCTGTGCTCTGAGTGAACCATTCTCCTTTTCAGGTGTCCTCTTAGCATTTTCTTCACTGTGTGTATCCCCACATTCAGACTGGAGGTTTTTGAAGGATATCTGTGAAAATTCAAGAGGTAATAGTCGGGATGATTTTGCTTTCCACTTTAGGCTTCCCTTTCCGTCAGTGAAGTGTGTATCAATTGTAAAATAGATATCTACAGTGCCCCTGTTAACCACAGGCAGCCCCGGCTGCTCCGAAGTAGGTACCTAGTGTACAAGGTAATTAAAGCAAGACCAACTCCACAGCTTTGGGTCACAACACTACCATTTTGTTCTGTTATCCAAAACTGGTTTTGTTGTCTCTAAATCCTCTCATGACTTCTGACATTGCAGCTTCACTAGCTTCTGTTAGCTTTTATGCAGCTCTGAACATCACTGGATTGACAGCCTGTTGAAGGGAAGAAGACAGCAAGTTGTGATCAGTGGGACAGAGTCTGGCCGGAGGCCTGTAACTAGTGGAGTCCCTCAAGGGTCGGTACTGGGATCAGTATTGTTCAGTGTCTTCATTGATGACCTGAATGAGGGAATAGAGTGCACAGTCAGCAAGTTTGCTGATGACACAAAGCTGGGAGGGGTGGCTGACACACCAGAAGGTTGTGCTGTCATTCAACAAGATTTAGACAGGCTGGAGAGCTGCGCAGGGAGAAATTGAATGAGATTGAACAAGGGCAAGTGTAGGGTCTTGAATCTGGGGAGGAACAACCCCAGGTACCAGTATAGGTTGGGTACTGGCCTGTTGGAGAGCAGTGCAAGTGAGAGGGACCTTGGGGTCCTGTTAGACAGCAGGATGACCACGAGCCAGCAATGTGCCTTCATGGCCAGGAAAGCCAATGGCATCCTGGGGTGTATTAGAAGGGGGGTGGCTAGTAGGTCAAGAGACCTACCTCCTCCCCCTCTACTCTGCCCTGACGACACCCGACCTGGAGTATTGTGTCCAGTTCTGGACCCCTAAGTTCCAGAAGGACATAGAACTCCTTGAGAAAGTCCAGTGCAGGGCCACCAATATTATTAAGGGAGTGGAACACCTTCCTTATGAGTCAAGGCTGAGGGAGCTGGGTCTCTTCAGCTTGGAGAAGAGGAAACAGAGGGGTGACCTCATTAATGTCTATAAATATGTTAAGGGTGAGTCTCAGGAGGATGGATCCAGGTTCTTCTCAGTGGTGGCCAGTGATAAGGCAAGGGGCAATGGTTCCAAGCTGGGACATAGAAAGTTCCATTTGAATATAGGGAGGAACTTTTTCACCGTGAGGGTGACGGATTACTGAGATAGACTTCCCAGAGAGGTTGTGGAGTCTCCCTCTCTGGAGACTTTCAAGACCAATCTGGACATATTCTTGTGTGATCTAATCTAGGTGATCCTGCTCGGGTAGGAGGGTTGGACTAGATGATCTTTCGAGATCCCTTCCAGCTCTTAATGTTTTGTGATTTTGTGATTCTGTGATCTCTGTTTCCTGTGTGGGCTCATCACTCTAGTCAATAAGGAGAAGAGCATATTATAAGCAATTGCAGCTTGTTTTGAGGCCATTTGCCATGGAGACATAACTGTCCTCTAGGTTACTCTCTTTTACTTTCAAAGCTAAGAAAGCAGTATGAGCAACCACAGCAGAGGAAATATTTTTCCCCTTGTTACTGAAAGGGTTCTTGCTGCATACAGATGCAGTCATTTCACTGTTCTAATCTTCTGACGTGAGGTCCTTCAGAAAAGGTTAATTTTCCTGGGGAATGTGGCTTCTTCATTAAGCAAAATGAATGCAAATTTTAATTGGCATAAATATTAAGATATCTGGAATGTAGGAACACATCACCGAGGCCTCCTATATTTCAGTATTGTATAACCCAGTTACTAAAAACAGATTTAAAGATGTTATCAAGGTGGAAAATGATATAATTAATCACTATCTCAGTGTGAACTCAAGAAGTTAGCAGAACAAAACAGCTGTGTGTTATGGCAAACTTTGTCATAGCTGTTCTTGTCTTTCAGATGCTTCTGGATATTGGCAGACTTGGCTTACCTTATCTGACCTTTCTTTTCAAATAACCTGCTGTTTATGATGGGCTGTTGGAGTGTCTGCAAGATCCTTTCTAAATGGGTCCTGGGAATTAGCTCTGCCAGAAGCAGCCCAGGTTTGTGAGCTGTCCTAAAACCAGCTGCCCATCTAATGCCATCATAGATGTCATGTTACATCTTGGAACATCAGAGGAGAGCCAGGTCATTGATATGTGTGGCCATTAATTTTATAGGTTTACTTGTCAATGTTATGTGATATGACAATAATTTGCTGTAATAAAAATGCTCAGCAGAGAATTGGTCTGACAAAAAGGACTCCAGTGAGATCTGGACAGACTGGAGAGTTGGGTGGAGAGTTGGGCAGAGAGTAATCTTATGAAATTCAACAAAGGCAAGTGTAGGGCCCTGCACTTAGGGAGGAATAGCCCCAGGCACCAGGGGGGACTGACCTTCTGGGAAGTAGCTCTGTGGAAAAAGACCTGTGGGTTCTGGTGGATGACAGGTTAACCATGAGCTAGCAGTGTGCCCTCACAGCCAAGAAAACCAAGGGCATCCTGGGGTGTATTGAGAAAAGTGTGGCCATCAGGTCAAGGGATGTTCTCCTCTCCCTCTACTCTGCCTTGGTGAGGCCTAATCTGGAATTTGTGTGCAGTTCTGGGCTCCCCAGTTCAAGAAGCACAGAGACCTACTGGAGAAGGTACCAAAAAGAGCTATGAAGATAATTAGTGTGCTAGAACATCTCTCTTACAAAGAGAGACTGAGAGACTTGGGACTTTTTAGCCTAGAGAACACTGAGAGGGGATTTTATCAATGCTTATAAGTACTTGAGGGGTGGGTGTCAGGTGGACATAGTCAGTCTTTTTTAGTGGTGTCCAGTGACAGGACAAGAGGTAATGGGAACAAACTTAAATATACAGCTCCTTGAGAGAGTCCAGTGCAGGGCCATCAAGATGATGAAGGGAGTGGAACATCTTCCTTATGAGCAAAGGCTGAGGGAGCTGTGTCTCTTCAGCTTGGAGGAAACTGAGGGGTGACCTAATTAATGTTTATAAATATATAAAGGGTCAGTGTCAGGAGGATGGATCCAGGCTCTTCTCAGTGATGGCCAGTGATAGAACAAGGGAAAATGGTTCCAAGCTGGAATATAGAAAGTTTCATCTTAATATAAGGAGGAACTTTCTCACTGTGAGGGTGACGGAGCACTGGAACAGGCTGCCCAGAGAGGTTGTGGAGTCTCCTTTGAAGACATTCAAGACCAATCTGGACATGTTCCTATGTGATCTGCTATAGATGATCCTGCTTGGGCAGGGGTGGGTGTGTGTGTGTGGACTAGATGATCTCAGGAGGCCCCTTGCAACCCCTGTGATTCTGAGATTCTGAGATGCTTACTACCAGAGCAGCAAGTCCCTTCAGCTCAGTGAGATGGCCAGGTAATCAGGGCTATGCTGCAAAAGGTAGGTAGCTGGGGTGACAATAGGGCAGGCAGGGCAGACACCCCCACAGCCATGTCCCACAGTGCCTGAAGGAGGTTAGCAGAACAGACCATCTAATGGTAGCTGTGCTCAGCCAAGAGCCCAGATCAACAGACAGTGCCTTGGTGATGGGGCAGGGCCTGAGGTGAAGCTGTGAAATTAAGTCCATGGACCACAGCCAAGGCAGTGAGATGCATTGCTGGGTATAGGCATGGCTGCAGTAAAGGACCAAGACAAAAAGCATCACCTTAAAAGTCTCTCCCAAGAAAAGGGTTGTTGGCTCCACAGGGGCATCTCACAGTTCTTTCTCACTTAGCTCTTCATGGTCAGGCAGTTCCTCCATATCAAAGTTGGCCATGCACACACGCAACCATGCTGCTGGAAGCAGAGTGAAGGTGGTGATGTACTCAGGGCCTTCATGTGGGTGCTGCATAAGAATGAGGGAGGACCCAAAACTATCTGGCAGTGGCAAAATTTTGGATGGACTCAATCAAGGTATTTGGTTTCACCTCCAGATTTTGATGCTGAAATCAACTAATGCTATGCTAATGCAGGAGCTATTCGCCTGGTACTGCAGGTCATTCTATCTACCAGGATTAAACAGAAATACCAAACTTCGATTTTTCTGCTATATGCAATACTAATTGAAAGCTACTTTATTCCACATCAAACATATCCCTTGGACAGAGGAGCCTATCCTTATCCGAGTGGCACCGGTAACTCCTTTCAGTCTGGTTGACAGACTGTAGATTACTTGCAGTAGTTTCTAACCAGCTTGTACTCTGAAGTCAGTGATACAGCCAGCTCACTCTTACATGACCTGGCAATCGATTCACTGATGTGTTTGCATATATCATCATAACTTACAGAAGCAGTAGTATAAACTGGGCATTAATTAAAGAGCTCCATGGTGCTCTATGGTGCTCTGATGTCTTAAGGCACTGACATCTCCATCCCTTGCCTTCACTCCACCAGGCAGTTCCCCTACAGTTGTGCTGGCAGGGCTGTTTTTGAAGGTATGCCATGAATATGATCAGGAACTAAAGCTTAAGACAAATTTTATAATATACATCTTTGTTCAATTGCCTCATAGAGTCCACCAGTACTACTGGGAGGGAGAGACTCCAGCTGTGGGAAGGGACCACCTTGGGGAGAACAGTGTTTGACTTGCAGAGTTCTTCAGTCAGTAGCTATATCTGATGTTCTTGTGAGGCAAAACCACCATTATCTTTTTGATTGTAGGAATACTGAGTAAGGGCATCAGGATTTAATTATAAAAATCTCTGAAAGGGACATTAAAATGCCAAGGAAGCAGAGGTGCTTTCAGGAATTAATTCCCATGATGGAGTCTTTGTGTTACTTTGATCACTTTCTCCATGTAGGCTTCTTTGTAATTATTAATGCTTTTCAATGCTTAATTATTCTGCTACAAAAAGATAGATGATTTTGGACTTCACTTCGGTTGATGATATCCTAAGAATATTTGGATGACAAAGAGCCTGAGTGTCCTGCTCTGTAATTTGAAATATGTAAATAGTAAAGGGCCTCTTGTGAACAGTTTTTAAAAATAAAAATATGAGGCTGTCACAAATTATTTGTGACCAATACATACTGAAACTTTTATTGCTCAGCTTTTTCTGAAATCTATTTAACAAAACAGGACTTATCAGTCTTCTACTACCTGTTCAATCACTAAAGGACAGGATACTCTTTGTCACCATCGTGTTTTATTCATACATGTGGCAAATTAGCATGAAATCCATGACAGGGGACAATTTGGGACAAAGATTTTAAAGGTATATGTAGTGATTTTTTCCTTACCTGATTTTATTGCAAAAAAGTGAAACAATGAAAACTGAAAGGAGCAGGATTTCCGATACTTGCCTGACAAATGGCAATCCCAAAGTGGCTTGAACCTTGAAGTTTCAAGGTTCAAGGTTCAAGGATTCAAGAAGCCTAAAGTATTGAACCAGCATTTTGCTAGATTCTACATCATCATGTCCCCATCAAAGGTACTGACACAGATTCACGTGGCTCCTTGGGGTGCAAATTTAAGATTGCTTTATGCCACACTTAGTGTCCTATTAAAAAGATAGCCTGCCAGACTTGAACAGGCTTGATAACCCTTCTCCTTGGATATCTGGGTGAAAAGAGGCTGTGTTCCATGCCCTGAAGACCCAAAACTGGTTTCAAAAAAATCGTCATGAATATTTGAGGCCTCAGCTTCAAAGATGTATCCCAGTTTCTTTAGCTGTGTGTCTGGACCTGTCATGCCCACAGTGATGAGGTCAGAGGATACCCAAGACAACAAGAGAATTTGAAGTGTATTTCAAACTGACCTACCACCCCGGTAGTCTTACCAAAGTTCAGAACTGGGCAACAAAGAGTTAGTGAGAATGTGTCCAGAACTGCATTTTGAGTAGCCTTGGTACTGTAATTTCCTTAACAGAAGCTGGCAACTTCTCACCCAAGAGAAGTGTTAACAACCTTCATCAGCAACAGGCCCATTTCTTTCTCTCTAATCCATAACTAACTTCACTTCAGTGCAAAATTTCTCATCTCTGTTAGAAACACGCTTGATGAGATTTGGTACAGAATTGATTAAAATGTTCTACATGCCTAAAGGTTAAAGAATTCTCTCTCTTTTTCTTTTTTTTTAACCTGGCATTATAGAAGTCAGAAATAAACATAGGAAAAGACCTGTTGGTATGCTGTAAAATTTTTATCACTGTGGCTCATTTTGTACCAGCATATAAAAAAATTAAAAATATGTATGTACTGTAGTCTTGCCAAAGCTTTCTTATCCTCTCAGTTGGAATATTTGTTAAATGATAAGACTAAAGGGAACTTAGTAATTTATTCTTACATTGTATGAATATGATTGATTTTTTCCCACCTCAGCAACTGTTTCTTGTAACCCTGCTGATAAAGACTTCACTTTTAAGAATACAGCTTTCAGTGCCAAAGTGTTGGAAAGTGATACTTTGATTAAACATCTCTATAAGTCTGAAGATTCTGTTTCCACTTACTCTGATTTGCCTGCAATAGACTACTGTATTGTAAGGATTTTTCACTTAACAGTGACCAATACTGACAGCAATCTCCTGCCTTCTCTTGCAGAGAGAACATGAGCTTACCAGTGCACACAGTAAGCTTTCCTGGGGAGGTCACTGCAATGGTGGAAGAGATAAAGGGAGGTGATTCTCTTCCTCTATTCTGCTCTTGTGAGACCCCACCAGGAGTATGGTGTCCAGTTCTGGAGTCCCCAACATAGGAAGGACAAGGAACTGTTGGAATGGGTTCACAGGAGGGCCAGAAAGATGATTAGAGGGCTGGAGCATCTCTGCTATGAAGACAGGCTGAGAGACTTAGGGTTGTTCAGCCTGGAGAAGAGAAGGTTCTGGGGAGATCTTACAGTGGCCATCCAGTACCTAAAGAGGCCTACATGAAAGCTGGGGAGGGACTTCTTAGAAGGGCATCTAGTGATAGGATGGGGGGAAGTGTGGGGTGGATGGTTTTAAATTGGATGGTGGTAGATTTAGGTTGGATATTTGGAAGAAATTCTTCACTATGAGGATGGTGATTCCCTGGAACAGGCTGCCCAGGGAAGTGGTGACTGCCCCCTCCCTATCAGGGTTCAAGGCCAGGTTGGATGGGGCCTGGAGCAGCCTAGTCTAGTGAGGGATGTCCCTGCCCATAGCAGGGGGATTGGAACTTGATGATCCTTAAGGTCTCTTCCAGCCCTAACCATCCTGTGATTCTATGATTCTAAGAGATATCTGGAAACATGTTTGGTCCCACAGAAGTCAAGAGGCTAGTTTAAAGCTGAGTATCTATGTAGGACAGACTTGGCCTAATTGCACAAGACTGCAGAATTATGCAGAGATGTAGACCGCAGCACTCTGTAAGAGAAATAGTGCATTTCTGGGTCCCTGTCCCTGAAGGTACTAGAGAGACTTACCTTCTATTAGCATCAAGTAACAAATTCAAAGTGATGCTAATGCCTCCTCCTAGAATACACTGATGATATGATGACATTTGTTGTCTAGTGGATGCCTTTTGGTATAAACTAGCATAAGCTTAAAAAAACCTGGCATGAGTGGCAGAGTACAAACCTAGAGCCTGCCAAGCTGCCAAGCCATCTGCTTAGTGCTTCAACCATTCAGTGCTCTAGATAGATCTCAACTTTTGTTCTCAGGGAGCCAATACAGGATTTACCTTCCCTGGTCATCTAGTTTCAGACATGATTACCTCTTAACGAAGCCCTCAGGAACTTAGAAGGCAAAATTAGATGTTTCTCTATATAGAAAGTAATTTATTGACCCAGGAAGATGAAACCAATATTGTTTCCTGAACTGAAGGCATCCAACAAAAAAAGGAATATGCAGCTTGGTTTATTGCCATGCTTACAGTGAGTTGAACTCCATCCCATAGCAAGCAAGACTTGCTTTCTCAGGAGACAACTGATTCTTGGGTTAAAGAAAGACCCAGAATAAATGCTTTTAAAGCTCAGTGGAAGAGCTAGAATGACTGTGCCTCCTTTGTGACTACCATCACACAGAGCAAGGTATCTGGCCCTTAAAAAAGCAGGTCAAAGCAAACAAATGAGTTTAGCATATTGATTCATTGAAAAGAGTAATTAATCTCATTCTATAAAACTTCTGCCATTGTTTATCACAGAGGAACCTTAGTAATTTATTTTATTATTTTTAAAATTTATTTATAACTCATTAACCCACAAATCACTTTTTTTTTCCAAAGCCGTTGAGATTCTATTTGAGCTAGTAGGAGAATGGACAGATTCTCACTATAAAGTCCATAATTCTGTAGTTAAACATTCACTGAGGATTTAACAGCAAAGTGCTGCTGCTCTACCTACAATTACTATGGCTTCATTAATTTTACAGAGTATATCAGAGTACATTAATCTGATATATTGTAAAAAATAATTATAATGTAATAATACTCTGGAAAGCAGATATGTAGAAATGCCAGCCTCTTACTCAAGAGATCACTTCTGTGTGCACATATGGACAGATCTACCTATTTTGTGACAGAAATATACTCTCTTTTATTGTTTCAGTTCTACAAGCACCTTGTAGGTATATCATTAAAACCAAATGCACTGGATCCCTCAAGGGCATTCTGAACGCAGAGGTCACCAACGTGAGGTCATGGAGTCCTGCACAAATTTTGAAAAAGGACATTTGGAAGATTTTAGGGCTGACAGATCTTGAATTAATTCAAGTCTTGACTTTTCATAGGCTTTGAATCTGACATAAGGAGAGGAGAATCTGCTTAGAGTTTTAGAAGGCAGGCAGAATTTTCATGGCTGGTAGAGCACATCTCATTTTTAAAGGGAGTGTGTTTGATATGAAAGTAAGATATAATAAAAATGGAACACCATCATTTTCCACTTTATGTTTTCAAACAACATTGTAAAATTAAGTCATAATTGTCCAGTGTTAAACTTTATTGTGCAGGAGCCTTGTTTTAGTGAGGCTATTCTCTTAATCATCTTGCTGCTTTTCCTTATTAATTCACGTAACCATATAATTTTCAGTGTCTCATCAACTCAACAATGGATACAATTCAGTCACAGGTTTACGGACCAATTTCAACTTGAACCAAAATGAAAAGACACGGAAGTTTTGTATTATAATGAAAAGCATCGATACAATAATTTCTATATCAGTTACCCCCTTCTAAAAATTCATGTACTGGACAATATTTTATGAGCCAATAAACACTGTCACTTCAGGTGACATTTTTACTGTGAAAAAATTTCTTCATGGTGAGGGTGGTAGAGCATTCGAACAGGCTGCCCAGGGGGGTTGTGGAGTCTCCTTCTCTGGAGACATTCAAGACCCGTCTGGATGCCTCCCTGAGCAACTTGCTCTAGGGAACCTGCTTTGGCGGGGGGGGACGACTCGATGATCTCTGGAGGTCCCTTCCAACCCCTAGAATTCTGTGATTCTGTGAATCTAATGTCCAGTTTGAATCCTATTTGTACTCTCAAGCGGCATGAGGCATGTGTGCTTTGTAGCATATTTGGTTTTCCATATACTCTTCTCGATACACTTAAAGTTGTGCTCACTCAGCTCTGAACCCATCAAATGACCAGTTTGGATAGACTCTTCTGAAGTGCATACCTTATATTTACCTACAGCAAATTTGATCTGCCATTATACCCTGCCCAGTCATGCACTCTTGTAAGATGTCCATCTTCCTTCATGCTTACAGCTGTAAGTTTCATCAGAAATATCACAACAACCTCTTACCAACGCCCTCTTCCAGCTCATCACAAATAATGTCAAATAGCAAAATGATCTCACACAGCTCCATCCAGACTGAAAAGCAAACTATTGCTCCTCAGCTTTTTTTCCTATTTCTTTACCATCTATTTATCCATAAAAGCACTGTCCTGCTTGTTCCATGGCTGCTTGTTTTCCTACATCATCTTTGGCAATAGGCTGAGTCAAAAGTCTTTTGGAAATCCAAGTAGATAGGATGATTTTGATCACCTCCATTCATGTTCTTCTCCAACGCCTCAAATAACTTGTTCATGAGGGAGGATTTCTCTTCACAAAAACCTGCTGATTCTCCTCTGCCGGGGTTTTTAATAGCTCCATGCGAGCCAAGAATGACCAGACACATCAATATGATGCAGAATCGTTCTACTTTATTCGCAAACTCCGAGACATTATATAGGAAATCATTTCCGTACACGCACCACACACGTATCACAAGCTAAGCTGATTGGCTACCTTATCTGCTATAGCTACACATCTATTTGGCCAGGTATCCTCCTTTCTTGAAACTTCCCCAACTTAGTTGCCACATCAGCAACTTCTCTCTTTAGGTGACATTGGTTACTCCTGCCTGACCGCCCATACTGAGTACATCTCAGATAAAGCCGCTCAGGCCCCAACACTCCTCAAATAGAACATTTTTATCTAAGTAGCTACTAGTTCTAATCTTCATTGTATTTTAAATTAATTTGCCTTGTAAAAGCATCAGTATTACAGACCTAGAGTCCATCAGAGTTTGCCCAGAGTCCTTTCCAAAATTGGCATCACACCAATTTGCCACCCTCCAGTTTTATGGTGTCTACCCAGCACAACTGCTTCCTGGACCACTGTGATTTATTTATTCATAGAAATGTAACAAGCACAGAGGACAACAAGATTAAAACAAGTAGAGCCTTTGTCCTAGGCCTTCCTTGCCAGCTCAGTCAATTTTTTAGCTAAAATTTAGGTTCTTCCAAAGTTTATTTAAGCAAAGCATCATTTAACTTACTCTTTCAGTGTCTGCTGGTTTTCCTGCAAGCAGTTGCTGGCAAATTACCTCTTTCTCTTTCTTTGGGAAAGTCTGTTTAACTCTTTAGTACCGTTGGATAGTAAGTTTTCAGTCTTGGTAACACCATTGCTTAACTTTTTTTTGAGCTTTGATATTCTTTACATTATACAGGTAATATGTAGATTTTTTTCTCTGAGTTTCTTTTTTCCAACCCCACTTAAGCTGTTCCTCATCCAGACTGCTGCTCTTCCACTTATCAGAGCCTGTTACCAAAACAAGCCGTTATTTGACCCACTGTGCTATAGCTGTACTTTGTAAACATCTAGGATGGAAGAGCATCTAGAGGTAGCAGAGTACTATATACCCACAGCATGGGCTAGTTCTTGTGTTCCATGTTCTTCATAGCAAAGTTGAGCTGAAGGTTTATGAAGATGAGATGCAGTTGCTGTTTCCCCTGAAGTTGGAGCAGATCCCTCCACTAGTTTAAATACCCATTTGATCTTCTGAACAGGTATCAGCAGAGTTTAACAGACTGCGCTGGCTTCTTATTTAATGTACCGTGGCAAATCAACAGCAAAGGCAAGTGTGAAAGCAAAGGATTTCTCAGCTTCCCACTCTATACTCATTCTGCTAGGCTGCAAGAAAGCTGATGGATGATAATATGGCCTCTGTACTATAAGTCTTAACAACAGTTTAGTAACTCAGAACACTGGGCATGGCCACTGTTGGTTTTGCTCATATCATTGTCAGAAGCTATAATATGCAACCTTCAAGTCAGTGGCAATGCCACTGGTGTTGCTTAAATGAGAAACAAGTGTGGAGGTGAGTGTGCACTTTCACGAATCCTCAAAGGTACCAAACTAAACTGTAAATTATGTTATACAATAAAAAACAACCAGGGAAGAGATGAATATTCATAACACTTAGAAATAACTGTGGAGGTGCTTGCACAGCCCACCCTTGGCAAACGCCTCAAAAACAACACCCGGTAACACAAGAGTGTGAGGCAAAAACTGTCTGTGTGTGTGCCTGTACTGAATACACAAAGCTGTCTTGAGGACATCTGCCCATGTTAACTGATCATGTTAAAGATGAAGGTGACCATCAGCACTCAACTGATGTGGTGTTAAAGGGGAAGAGAGACCAACAATGGATTAAACAGTAGCAAGTAACTTCAAAGAGACATTTGAAACAAAGGAGGTGTCAGCCTGCAAAGAACTTTGAAGGAAATGTGACAAGTGGTATGGGAGGAGACAAAGCTTGGAGGGTAACCAGCAATAGTCAAACCTGGTTTGACACTGCCAGAAGTTGCCCTGCCAGCATTGCAACCTCCACCTACATCAAACAGAGCATCATCCCTGTGAGATGCCCCATGGAGCTTGTGCTCAGTGGGTGATGTGATGGTATGGGGTGCAGCAAGGACCCACACTTACGTGTAGAGGAGTTTGTGGAAGGACCATTCTTCTGCAGGAGATGCAGTTTATCTGTTCTATTATTGATATTGATCCCAAAAGTACTGCAGGTGAGTTATGTGTTGTTAACAAATCAATAAACTGCTTCAATCCTTATTTGATTTAACTTACAAGAACTGAGCGTTTTATCTTGCTGCATTATTTGGGCAGTGGACAGTAACACAAGAGGGATCTTTCCATTGCAGAGCACTGCTTTGCTGAAGAGGCTTGTTATTTTCAACCATCTAGTGTCTAATTTCCGGTTTGCATGGAGTGAATGAAATCTGCTCCATCAGACATTGATGAAGGAGTTGTAAAATGAATTGGTTTAAAGAAAACAAACCTCAGACTTTGTCTACACTAACTTTTTAATCTGCTATGCAAAAATGTAAGTCTTTGGTATCCTTGTTTAGTGAGGCTTGATATGTCCAGAAAAGGGACATGCAAAGCCAACACAGTACAGCTTTTCTGTGATAGCTCTACAAGCAAGGCCTTCAGAGAGCAGAGGTGTGTGGACGTCATCTGCCTTAGTGTAGACTCGCTTGACTGCCGAAAATCAGTTCTAAGTCATGAAACACCATATCAGAAAACAGATAGCTAAATCAAGTCAGGTGCTTCAGATCTTGGAAGCTTTTGTTACATTAACCCTGTTTCCCTCCATTAATTGTCCAAGGAGTCTGGAGTATCTACTTCAGGAGTGGATATTGAAATCTGTTCAGGACCATTGATGAAGCCTGGAGGGTTATGCAGCTGACCATACAGAAGAGTGTTTATGTTTAGATAAATAACCCCACTCTGTGTATTTACATTTATGCCTCATCTTCAGTAGGAGGTGCTATTGTCTGGATGAACTAGCAGTTAGTAGCAAAAACAACCAACCCCACAACACCCCAACCGAACAAAAAACCCCACTTCAAGGTAATGAAAATCTAAACATGTCAAAGCAATTTTGATAGTGCAGGTTCCCAGCTCGAGCCTTCCCAACACTGAAAAGTTGTCACCTTTTCTCAGCTGATGCGTAGAAGAGATGGATGCTTAGCGCTGAGCGTAGGTAGCTCAGTGTGGTAATGTGGCAGGTCTGTGACTCCTGCAGGCCAGCGATTTCTCTTACCCAATGTGAAGGCTCAGTGGATGGCAAGTGGAGGTTGCACAGCCTGATTGCAGCAGGAGGGATCTCGAACACTGTGAAAAATTGTTGCCTCCTGAAATGGATGAGCAGGGAAATGGAGACTGCAAAAGTAATGTTTTGGCAGAGGCTTTTGGTTCGTGAAGTGTATCTAACACTTCACTAGGTTCAGTGACCTTCACACATTTCTTTTCCATTTATGTAGATATATTCATGCCTCAGACCCACACTGAGGCACGAGCTGGATGGTAAAATATTCCCAAAAATGCTTTAAAAATACTTTACTTTTATCCTTATTAAATTAATTTTGTTTCCATTAAAAATTATCTATTTTTTTAAGAAGTAGCTTTGCAAGTAATCACAAAATATATTTTGTTGACTACTGAGATTAAGAATTAACCAGCCACATGTTTACAGAATCACAGAACGACAGAGGTTGGAAGAGACCTCTGCAGATTTTCTAGTCCAACCCCCCTGCCAGAGCAGGATCACCTAGATTAGGTCACACAGGAATGCATGCAGGTGTTTTTTAATGTCTCCAGAGAAGGAGACTCCACAACCTCTCTGGGCAGCCTGTCCCAGTGCTCTGCCACCCTGACAGTAAAGAAGTTTCTCCTCATGTCCATGTGGAACTTCCTATATTCAAGGAAGTTATGCCCATTGCCTCTTGTCCTGTTATTCAGTAGTGTTTGAAAACAGTTTTGAGACCTCTAAAAGAAAACAGAAGTGTGGGGTTTTTTTTTGGTTGGTTGATTGGTTGGTTTTGGGTTTGTTGGTTTGGTTTTGTGCTTTGGTTTGGTTTGGTTTTATTCCTGAATAATGCAGAATGCTTGAAATATAGTATCTCATGCCCTATTAACTTTTCCTTCAGGGACACTCAAATACTCCTTGTTTTAGGTAGTCTTCTGTGAAAGTCCTCAAGTTTAAAAGAAAGCTAACCACAATGCTTCCATACTCAGCTCCTTCACAAGGCACGGCATCTCATGGTAAGGCCAATGCCTCTGAGATGGCAAAATACCTGTAAGTATTTATTTTCACTATCACCTTAGGTAGGATAGAATTTACTGTAGCAAATCAGTCTAAGACCAGTGGACATGATGAAGTGAATGAAGGTTTTGATTCTGCAGGAACCTGAGCCCTTCTGACATTTTCATACTTATTCTTTTGCTTAATAGCAATTTTAGCAACTATTCCCTCTGAATAAAAGTGGAGAGGTGCATTATGCTCTGCTACTGCCACACTCGGAGGTTGCAGGCCACCAGCTGGGACACTAAATGCTTTCAGTGGCCAGGAGATAGTGTTGTCTGTAGCACTGCTAAGCAATCCATACCAGAAGGTGCTGCTCCTTTTATGAAGTGTTTAATTTCATGCTTAAGGCTGATACCTTGGGAATTCTATCTTACTTCTTTACTACCATCCTCATCTTCATGTCTAAACTAATAAGCTGCACAGAAGAACTGAGATTAAAGAAAACATGCAACAGCAGAAACAAATTGAAGAAATCTAAACTTATCAAAGAAATAAAATCAAAACAAAATAGAACAAAGAGAATTGTCTAAGGCTGTTTAGGAAAACGTGTAAGAAGGAAACAATAGAAATGTACTTGGAAGCAATTGAGGGACAAATGAAAAATATAACACGTTTTAATGAAGGCAACTTCTTCACTGAAAAAGGCTTCTAGAAAGGAAAACATCCAGAAATCGGCGAGGGGATTAAATTTGTACAAGAAAAATTTTATCTGACTCTAAAAAGGTTATGTCTATAATGAGAAAGAAAAAGAAGAGCATTTAGGAAGTAAACGAGATCTAATAAAAGACCTGTTAATTGGTAAACCAGACATGGACTCCCGGAAAATATAAACATTAAAAAATCAGTGTATTCAGATCATATGGGGATTGTGGTATTTATGCAGCAAATGTAGGATTTAATTGAGAGTGGCCACATTGCCATTCCCTGCAGAGCCCGAGACAGTTGAGACAGTAACCTAGGAGAAGTCATCAATCCTGAGTAGCTTTAGTGATGGTCCTGGAGCTGGATGCGCTTCCCAGTCAAAAAACAGCTGCTGCTGCTGCTCAGACCAGGCAGAAAGACACTTCTGATAGTTGTTTAAGGTTTGCACCAGGACAAAGTGGATGAAGAGGGTTGAATCAAACTCTGTAACTCCATGTATGCTACTTAAAGTGGAGGTTTCTTACAGGAACCTTGTGTTAATTGAAGTTGACTGCAAAGAGCATGAAACTCCCTAGCAAAGCAGCTCAAGCTCCCAGATGCATGTGAACATGAAGAGAAAATCAAAATAATTTGGTTTCCATGGAACAGAGAAATGTCTCTGGCAGTTATATTTGGAAAAGGGAAAGCTCCCATCCCCGATCATCTGGTGGAGCAAATGTTGGGGGAAGAAAACCCCAAAGATCTATGCAAGGAAAGCAAAAGCCACAGAGGACAGCACTGTAGACTTTGCTCATCCAATGCAGCAGTATGTAACTCTCCCAGCTGTATCTGCTCCACAGTATCTCATGGCTCCATGTGCTGCCCAAGCTCCCTCATTGCCACTATACCTTGGGTGGGCTTCAAATAGGAAAATCTGGAGAAAAAAAGCAGAAGAGTAGAGTCCTCAAGTGTCAGTACTGGGATCAGTATTGTTCAATGCATTCATTGATGACCTGGATGAGGGAATAGAGTGCACAGTCAGCACGTTTGCTGATGACACAAAGCTGGGAGGGGTGGCTGACACACCAGAAGGTTGTGCTGTCATTCAACAAGATTTAGACAGGCTGGAGAGCTGGGCAGGGAGAAATTGAAAGAGATTTAACAAGGGCAAGTCTTGCATCTGGGGAGGAACAACCCCAGGTACCAGTATAGGTTGGGTACTGGCCTGTTGGAGAGCAGTGCAGGTGAGAGGGACCTGGGGGTCCTGTTAGACAGCAGAATGACCATGAGCCAGCAATGTGCCCTCATTGCCAGGAAAGCCAACGGCATCCTGGAGTGTATTAGAAGGGGGGTAGTTAGTAGGTCAAGAAAGGTCCTTTTCCCCCTCTACTCTGCCCTGGTGAGACCTCACCTGAAGTACTGTGTCCAGTTCTGGACCCCTCAGTTCCAGAAGGACATAAAACTCCTTGAGAGAGTCCAGCGCAGGGCCACCAAGATGATGAAGGAAGTGGAACATCTTCCCTATGAGGAAAGTCTGAGGGAGCTGGGTCTCTTCAGCTTGGAGAAGAGAAGACTGAGGGGTGACCTCATTAACATTTATAAATATGTAAAGGCTGAGTGTCAGGAGGATAGATCCAAGCTCTTCTCAGTGGTGGCCACTGATAGGATAAGGGACAATGGGTCCAAGCTGGACCATAGGAAGACCCATGTGAATGTAAGGAAAACTTTTTCATTGTGAAGGTGACAGAGCACTGGAACAGGCTGCACAGAGAGCCTGGAATCTCTTTCTCTGGAGACATTCAAGACCAATCTGGACACATTCCTGTGTGATTTAATCTAGATGATCCTGCTCAGGCAGGTGAGTTGGACCAGATGATCTTTTGAGGTCCCTTCCAATTCCTGACATTCTGTGAATCTGTGAATCTGTGAATCTGTGAATCTGTGAATCTGTGAAGAGGTAACAGCAGCAGAGCTACAGATGTAACATGCCTAGTTCTGCTGATAGCTCTGATAATTTACACCAATATAATTACATTTCAGTAATGGACTAGGGAAAGTCATTTATGAAGTATTACTCTCATAATAGCCTTGATAGGTACTTTGATCAGCATAAAAATTCCCTGAATTGTAAACAAAGGGTAATGATAAACATTAATGTATCAAGTTGGTGCTTGGTGACAGTGCAGTGACGGGTGTTATAGGCAGGCTTATTTAGCACCTTATTTAATGAGTGAGATGAAGGAGTAAACCGAGTATTAAAAGAAGTCCCAAGGGCAAACTAAACTGGGACAAGGTGAGCACAGCGGAGGTGAAGAACTGGTGAAGAAAAGGTAAGGAAAAGGGTGATTTGGGGTTAGTGGATTGCACCAGCATTCCGTTTTCTGACCACACCATGCACAACTTCCCTGTGCCCAGGCTTCCAAAGGGGATGATTGGTTTCACACTCTGAGATGCTTTGGAGGATAGAGGTGATGGTTTCTCTATACCTTGTATATCCATGGGTTACACCACTCATAATTACACTTACACCTCCAATTCTACTTAATGTGAAACATGTCAAATATTGAGTGTAATACAGAAAGGGCCCCAGGCAATCTCTTTTGTAGGCTTACAGCACCACAGGCAAATAGATAATGATTCCTGACAAACATGGGAAGAACAAAACAAAATGAAGTTCAGACTGGAAAAAGCTCAGATGAGGCAGAGAATCCCAGTAGGAACATGAAACCAGGACAACAAGTCTACCAAGCCTTACTGTGATGAGGAGCAAAATAAAAAAAAGATTTGAGGTTGCCACATCATTTGAGACTGTCTATGCAGAGGAATCTCCCTGCAAAACAGGAATCCAGAAAGTGCAAAGGGATTGATGAGCCAAGGCCAATGTTATGAGTTCTAACAAAACCAATTGCTGGTCATAACAACCCCCTGCAATGCTGCTATAGTCTTGGGGAATAGTGGCTGGAAAGCTGCTCTGCGGAAAAGGATCTGAGGTTGTTGGTTGATAGGCAGCTGAACACGAGCCAGCAGTGTGCTCAGGTGCCCAAGAAGGCCAACAGCATCCTGGTTTGTATTAGATACCCTGTGGCCAGCAGGTCTAGGGAAAGGATTGCACTCCTGTACTCAGCTCTGGTGAGGCCATTAAAGTACTGTGTTCAGTTCTGAACCTCTCTCTACAAGAAGGACATTGAGGTGCTGCACTGTGTTCAGAGAAGAGCAACTAAGCTGGTAAAGGATTTGGAGAACAAGTCTTATGAGAAGCAGCTGAGGGAACTGGGATTGTTTAGTCTGGAGAAAAGCAAGCTGATAAGGCAAACCTTAACACTCCTAACAACTGCCTGAAATGAGGTTGGAGTGAGGTGGCGGTTGATCTCTTCTCCCAGGTAACCAGCATTAGGATGAGAAGAAATGGTCTCAAGTTGCATCAGGGGAAATTTAGATTGAATACTAGGAAAAAATTATTCACTTAAAAAGTGGTCACATAGTGGAACAGGCTGCCCAGAGGTGTTAGAGTCACTGTCTCTGGAGGTGTTCAAAAATGTGTAGACGTGCCGCTCCAGGACAGGGTTTAGTTGACATGGTGGTACTGGACTGAAGGTTGATCTTAGAAGTCTTTTCCAACCTTAAAGATTCTATGATTCTATGAAATTCTCTGCATGGATGTGACAGGAGCTGCAACATTGTGTGGGATGCTAAGCACCTTCCTTGAAGTGATTGACAAATTCGGGAAGAATGACAGAAGCAGCTGGGAGGATGGAGGAGTCTGTGGCATACCCACAAGCACACAACTATGTAGATATGTCTGTAAGTGTGAAAAAAAAGTAAAATGAACTCATTTAGCATTGTCAACAAACATTTTCAGGATGTCAGACAAATCTGTGTTTCATACATATGTTCCAAAAATCACCATCAGAAGGCTGCTTTTGGTCCATAGCTTTGTGAAAGCAATGCCTTGACAAGTCCAAAAACCTGTACTGAAAGTATTTCTTTAATGTTTTTTTATTGGGACTTTATTACTGAATATTACAGGGGAGCAAAATAATCCCTAAATAATGAGTCTTTTTTGTTGTAATTAAAACATTGTAATTCAACCCTGAAAAACCCCAATTCTCTGTGGAGTTCCAGAAAACCAGGATGCAGTGGTGCAGAGGTCTAACTATTCATATGGGGATTTAATGAAAACAAAATAGAAAGTACCTGAAATAATTTAGAAAATAATGTTTTCCAAATGCATACTACGGAATATCGCCAGTGGTGTTTTAAGAGAAAGAAACACTTCTCTCTGAGGTGATCCTGTCCCATAAAGCCTGGCTTCTAGGAATTCATTTAAATCATAAAGTGTATTAATGTACATTCAAAAACATTTGGTAATGATTTAGTTTCAGGGAAGGGAAACCATACTATGAAACAAAATCCTTGCTACTGAATACTTATAACCTATTAAAATTCATGGACATCCTGTACTAAAGGAAATTGCTTTTGAAGTGATTACTTAACAATTCCTTCACTGGAATTTAGCCCAGAGATATAAATTACTCAGGGCTTTACTTCCAGATCATGGATGCAGATGTTTTATAGAAATCACTGACACAATTTCTTTAGCTCTGGTATTACAGCTGTGGCCAGTAGAAAAGGCTCAAAATGTCTAATGCCCTCAGGGAATGAGGACTATTTAATTAATTATTAATTTATGATAAGTAGATTCTAATACGTTAACTACAAGCTGTTAATCATTTTACCATACTGTACTTTGTTAGGATTATGTTGTAAAACTGTGATGAAGATGCAGATGAAGAAGGTTCTTATTAATGTAAGTAACAATGCTTCTCGTTGCAAAACCCAGTTTACGCTTGCCGCTGTGTTGCCAGATTGTATTTCTTTAGGCTGAGAGTTCCTTGCTAAGTGTCCAACTGGAATGAGGTTTTTTTCAGGGTTTCAAGGAAAAAAGAAAAAGAAAAGAGAAGAGGAAAAGAATACACTACTTTTTCCCAAATTCCCTTTTCACTAAGATTTTTTTTGTGCATTCCAGCACTGAATTTTAGATAGTCCTTTTCAGTTTCCCATTAAAGTTTGTACAGGTTTGGGCAAGTTATTAGGTCTAAACTTTGAGATAGCATGTCTTGGATAACTCTAGGCTTGCTAGAATTAGGCAAATTTGTTCCCTGTTGTGTGCAACATGCCATGTGCTGATATTAATGCCCATGGGACATCCCGTAGAGCAAGTCAACACCCTCTGCCATGGGACTTAAAGTGCTGAGCTCTATTTGCCTGGCAATTCCTTCTCCTGGCTGCCAGCTTTGCCTTGATGCTCAACACCCACCTTCATGCAGCTTTTTCATCTTTTGAAAGAAATATTGAGCTGTTTTTGGGGAAAAAGTCCCTCTCCAGATCTGAATTAATAAGTATAAATTGTGACCAAAAAGGAGTTGCTTCCCTTCATGCTAGCACAGGTTGTCCAACACTTAGGATGTGGAAGGAAGTATTATGCTATGTTCTCCATTCACACTTCTCATCAGAGCAGTCATCTTCCAGTTTCTGAGAATGTTTCATCATAATACATCCTTCCTGGTGCCTGTTTATAGGAAAAGGGATGTATATAGGAAAATATATGAAAGCAAAATGCCTGTATATATCCACGGCTGAGTATTTTCTTTGTGGGATCAGCCCCAGGATATCTAACTATATTGAATCCTGTTTAATACAGAATTAAATAAATAGTCTCAGGGAATGGTGATAGGATATATAGTTGTGATAAGAGCGTTTTTGTAAAAGGGCTTTATAAATAATTGCGTCAGCAGCACCTTTAAGCATTGAAAGTAACTGATTTTAATCATACTTAGCAAACATATTGCCAAAAATGGTACTTAACAGCATTTCCCTATTTAACTGTAGAGACTTTTCACATTCTCTGCTCATCAGATAGGCACACTGAATTTATTAGGTCCAACCTTAAAGATGGAGAATCATTACTGTTACAAATCCAAGCCTCAAATGAGGTGCTGTATATTGATATCCAGATGAGAGATAGTGTGGCTAACAATACATCTTGTCAGCTATGTTTTTTGTTATACACCAGCTCCACTTAAAATTTGCTACAGACAACCAAGATGAGCAGAGTCAGACTCCCAGAAGCCCTTGTTCCCTACCCTTTTGTTCTGAAGCAGATGTACTGATTACCAGCAGAAGGCCCATGTTGCATGTTAAAGAAAGATGGTAACATTCAGTACAGGCACACTGGTGAGGGGCAGGCTAGCCTGGTATTATTTACAGATGTAGAGTTACCCTCCTGTTTCACTGCAGTTTTATTGCGTGGATTTTCTAGGCTCGCTAAATCAGTAAGAGGTGAAGTTACACCAAGTTACCACACTGTAGTGTTTCAGATTTCTTAGCATAAGGAGCCACATGTCACAGAATTACAGAATCACAGAAGTTAGAAGTTGAAAGGGACCTTGAAAGATCATCTGGTCCAACCCACCTGTCTGAGCAGGACCATCTAGATTAAATCACACAAGAATGCATCCAGACTGGTTTTGAATGTCTCCAGAGAAAGAGACTCCACAGCTTCTCTGCACAGCCTGTTCCAGTGTTCTGTCACCCTCACAATGAAAAAGTTTTCCTTACATTCACATGGGTCTTCCTATGGTTCAGTTTGGACCCATTGTCCCTTGTCCTATCAGTGGCCACCACTGAGAAGAGCTTGGATCCATCCTCCTGACACTCACCCTTAACATATTTATAAATGTTAATGAGGTCACCCCTCAGTCTCCTCTTCTCCAAGCTGAAGAAACCCAGCTCCCTCAGTCTTTCCTCATAAGGAAGATGTTCCATTCCCTCCTCCAGTCCTACTTGAGGTTCTTTTCCTGCCTCATAAGATCCTGAACTCCACCATCTCATGGTCACTGCAGTCAAGTCTACCTTCAACATTCCTGCTTCAAGCAGACCCTCCTTGTTAGACCCTCCAGCAGCGCTCCTCTCCTAGTAGGCTCATCCACCATTTGCATCACAAAAGCCTCATCCACTTCCTCCTCTTGATCAGGAGGTCTGTAATAGATACTCACAACAGTATCCCCCATTCCAGCCTGTCCTTTAATTCTCACCCACCAATTTTCAACTTGTTGCTTGTCTGCTCCTGAACACAACTCTGTACATTTGAGTTGCTCTTTCACATAAAGAGCTACTCCACCTCCTCTCCTTGTTGGCCTGTCTTCCCTTAAAAGGTCATAGCCATCCATGGCCACATTCCAGTCATGGGAATTGACCCACCAAGTTTCTGTGATTGCTACTATGTCATACCCCTTGAGTGCACACAGACTTCTAACTCCTGTTTGTTCCCCATACTGGGTGCTTTAGAGTACAGGCCTTTCAGAGAGCAGGTCGAGCACACCGTTTTCACCTTAGGGGAGTGTGAGAACTTCCAGTTCTTATTATTACCAGGACTCTGCCACACTGACAGGGGCCCAGCAATAACCCCCTCAAATCTAGTTTAAAGCCCTACAGATGAGGCTAGCTAACTCTTTTCCTAGAACCCTACTGTGGGTAGTAATCCATTGACCGCACCAGGCTAGGGAGTCTCTCAGTAATATCCCTTATCCATGTTCCGATAGTGCATGCACTAACTTTTGAAAACAAAATCTAAAGAAAATAGGAAAATCGCAAGAATATAGGGAAAAAGGGGGCTTCCTGAAGTACCTGCTTGCAAGAGGAGACAGCTGAAGTCATTGTCATGTTTCATTTGCAAACCCCAACGTGCTTTCATTGTGTGATTGCTGACAATTTTGAGTCTCTTCTTCCCCACCTCCCCTGTCCCATAGGCTGAATTAATATGAATAACGAGATCAAATCCTTCCCACGGGCAACTCACACATCACTGTCCTTAATGCAGATGACTTAACTCTTCCTCGTACAGAGACCTCCGTCTCTGTACGAGGATGCACACAGTTTAGTTACTGACACTCAGTTTCTCAAAGCAGATGTTTTACACATCTTCTGGGACGTGGGTTTCTGAATGCAAATTAGTTGAAGTGGCAACAGAAATGGAAATTGCTGGTATTTGTAACTCAAATGAAAACATTCACATTTACCAATTGGTCTGTTTCTGGAGCTGTAATATTAACTATTTTTTCTTATCTGATTACATTTTCATTCCAGCGTACATTTCTTTTTCCCATTAAAAATCAGTAACTTGGGCTCTAAACAGCGGAAAAATTAAACACCAATTAAAGTAATTAGAAAAACACTAATTTTGTCTGCTGAGTCTGGCTTTGCAATTCTTTTAGATACGTAAATTCCATGGAGGCCAACAGAAGGTCTATGTGCAAACGTGCATTAGGATCAAGTCATGAAAGAAAATTAAATGACTTGGTTGTTCGTTTTTTTCTTTTTTTTTCTGGAAAAATGAAATAGTTAAAAATAATCATTACAGGTCAGTCTAAAGTAATTTTTTTTTTCAAAAAATCCTGCTTTGGAAAAAAATTAGTCTACTCTTAGGTTTAACAAAATTGTTTAGTTTGATCTGCACAGACATGCTTTGGATACTTCTTTAAAATCAGATATATTTGAATCACTTTTAAATACTGTTCAAAACAAAATTTTCTTTCAGAAGAGTACTTGTTTCACAAATATTGCAATAAAACATTTCAACTTGTGTTCTATTTAGCACAAACAACATTTAATGAAGAGTATGAAGCTCATTAAAGTAAACTGTAACCTGTATATTTTCAGAAGATGGAAAAAATATGGGGAATATCTGCACAGGACTTCGCTGTAGGTTTGGCTGCTTGCAGGTTAATTCCAATGGAATCACTTATCACTGCCTGTACTCATTTGCTTCAGAAACACAAAAAGTATCTAAATTTTCTCTGCTGAAACCACTGCCTCCCACCCTGCCTCCCCAACCCACTGCTTCACAGAGCTTCTGCACTGTTTTAAGCATAGTGGTGTTGTTATCTTTACGTGTAAGGGCATAGGAGGAGATAATAACAATAACGTGAAAAGTACTGAGTAATAATAAGATCTCCTGGTGGAAATAATAAGATCTCCTGGTGGAAATAATGACTGAAAGGCACAGTGGTCGTTGATTGATTTTAAATGGACTTGAGACATGAACATGATTAAAGTGAAAGTTTTTTTGACCAAAGTGATGTGGAGATGGGCCCATATCTTTGTTTCAGGATCCCCATCACAATGAGGCATCACTCACCTTGAGCACTACTGTGATACAAGTTAAAAGGGATAATGATGTCAGAGAAGCTAATCTTTTAACTGGAGAAGTGCCACGGAAAGTCATGCTTATGGTGGTACTCTTTTTCTGCCTCTCGCATCTGCAATAAGCAGAGAGACAAACTCAAGCATTAATACTCCTGCATTAATACTCAAGCATTAATACTCCTGCAAAATGTCTTTTGAAAAAGAGAACAGGCAAATCGGTAATGTGTAGCAGGCTGGGCTGGTGTCTCTCCTCTGGAAGAAGAGTCCTGGCATACCAAAAATCCAGTGCTGCGCTGCAGGCTTGGAGATACTTCAGAGACAGTGATCTTCAGGGATCCAGGAATGATCTTCACAGACTTGGACCCATCACTTTTCTTGCTTTGTCCTAGAAGAAGCGTATGAACTAGCATGGCTTCTGCTTTCAGTGAGACTTTTAAAACAAGAGAATATCAAGGACAATAACAAAACCTGCTTGAATCATAAGAGAATCCATATTATGTCTTACAACAAACTAGCTTTACTAAGAGCAAATGCTGGTGTTACAGCCAATAGACAAGCCTTGTACTTCTACATGAATTCCTTTGATGCTTCCTCAATGTTGTTCTGAGATTAACTTGTATCACAGAATTATGGAAAATCAAATGGGAAGGAAGCTATAGAGATCATAGAATCACAGGACCAGAGGATGGTTTGGGTTGGAAGGGACCTTAAAGATCCTCTAGTTCCAACCCCCTTGCCATGGGCAGGGACACCCTCAACACCCAGGTTGCCCAAAGTCCCATCCAACCTTGCCTTGAACACTGCCAGGGAGGAGGCAGTGGATGTCCTGTGATGCACAACATCATTTAGTCCAGCCCCCTGCTAGCAACAGGAAAACCTCAGAGCCAGAGCAGGCTGCCCAGGGTCTTCTCCAGGTGAGTTTTGAAGTGATGTTTCCACAGTATGTGCCTATAAAGTATGTGCCTATAATTTATCACTGTTCTGGTTCAGCTCCAGGCAGAGACTAAGCACAAGAAGCAGCTCACTCACCTCTCATAACGAGGACAGAAAACAGACCTAGCCCCATAGGCTGGGATACAGACAGATAAGCACTTTGAGAGGGGAACAATAACAGACACACCCAGTGTTATTGTGGAGTGCTTTACTGAACAATGAGAAGCTAACATGGACCACTATACCAACACAAGGGCCACCAGCACCAACCCCTTCCCTTGCCCCACCACCTCCTTTTGTTGGGGCTCATTGATGTCAGGGGGTGTGGAAGCTTATCTTCTCCTGATGCTCTGACCCAGACGGACAAGAGAAGATCTGCCCTAGGCACTATATAGGGACAGCACTACATGATGCAGGTGTGTGATCCCTACACCAGCACAAGCCCAGGTCCAGGGATCAGGGACCTGTGCAGACACAACTATGTGGGCTAACACAGCTCTGGTGGGAGGTGGGGTAACAGCTGATTGCCTCAAGTGTTGGTTTTTGTATAGTTTTAATTTTAAAAAAGAGAATGCACTAAATCAACTGTCAGTCCTGGGATCCTCAGGAATGATGTAAGACAAAGTCAATCCCTCACTCCCACACTATGCTTTGCTCCCATTCTGCTTTTATTTGGGGTTGCTTTTTATCTGGGGTTGTTTAGTTTGGAGAAGAGGAGACTAGGGGAGACCTTATTGCTCTCTATAACTACCTGAAAGGAGGTTGCAGCGAGCTGGGGGTTGGTCTTTTCTCCCCAGTAACAGGTGACAGAACTAGAGGAAATGGCCTCAAGTTGCACCAGGGAAAATTTAGATTAGATATTAGAAAAAACTTCTTTACTGAAAGAGTCATTAAGCATTGGAACAGTCTACCCAGGGAGGTGGTTGAGTCCCCATCCCTGGAGGTGTTTAAAGGACGGGTAGATGCAGTGCTTGAGGACATGGTCTAAGGGTAGACTTGGTGGCGGTAGGTTAAAGGTTGGACTGGATGATCTTAAGGGTGTCTTCCAATCTTAACAATTCTATGCTTCTATGATTCTATGATTCTATTTCTTTATCCCCTTTGCTAGTTTCTGTAGTAGTAGACAATGGCAGTGTACAGAAGTATCTTCAGATACAAGCAAGGTCTGGTTTTCTTGTTAACTTTATATCTTAGCTTTAAAGAAAATCAAAACAGGGGAAGAAAAAAGGGATATAAAAGCATTTTTTTCCAAGCAAGTGATATGCCGCGTTAGGTGACCATGAAGCTGTCGTAAGACATTTCTAGATGGTCAGTATGCAGACATTCAGAGAGGGGGACACTATCTCACAGCAGCTCCTGCAGTGTCCTGGCTTCTGGGAGAGGGGAGTCAGTGGCCAGCACCCACCAGCCACAGGCACCTGAGGTTGCCTGGAGGGAATGTAGGGGGAAGTAGGTGAGCTGCAGTTCCTGGCTTGCTCAAACCCCACTCAGTTCATGGATCTCAGTGTGATTGAAGGCAGAGACACCCTGCCTATTATTACTTGTCTGCAGAGATGACTCTTTTCCTCCGTTCTCTTCTGGCACATTTCCTGGAGCAGCTGAACACACGAGCGAGCAGAGCAGACACCATTCTCCCCAAACACTTAATTATATCCGTTCTCCTAATTACCCTTCCACTTATCTATTTTGTGTGGTGGGTCTCTAGTTGAAAATAGGAAATAGTTGGTGGGTCATTTGCCACAAAGGAGTATTTCCTTCTATTTTTTTTTCCTCCTCTTGTCTTTCTGCATCCATTTATTTATTTTTAATGGAAAAATTAGATGTGAAGTGAACATGCACCTCTTCCATCTCTATCTATATATCTTTCCCAATGCCTTTTTCTTTCTCTTATTCTCTATGTGTATACTTCTTTGTATACTGATATATTTATGTATCTGTTTCTATACTGAATAAACTTCCTCAGTTTTTACTTTGCACTTTTCCCTCTGCTGGTTTGCTAGGTGAAGCAAACCAAAAACCATTCTACAAGATCACCTCAGTAGCGTGGCTTTAAGAGGACATTTACTCAGATGGATCAGGGCATGGGAGAGTAGCAGGCAGAGCTCTGCCCTCTTGATATTCATTTTGAACAAATCTGAATGACACAAGTTTGGAGGACCCAAGCTGAGCAAAAGCATTTCTCAGCCAGTCTGTCTTGCTGATTTTTTTCACTTTCCCTTTCTCTTTGTAACCACCCTTAAATGACAAAATTACACTCGTATTTTTGTAATGCAAAATCATGCAAAGCTATTTTTTCTTCTCTGTCTGCTCTTCCACTTTGAATGAAGCACTCTGACTCCAATACCTAACTAATTGCTTTTGATCTTGCTTAAGTTCAAGTTACTGTATCTGATATTCTTCTTCATCACAGCAGCCTACATTTCCACTTAATGAATGCTGATAAGTTAGACACTAGAAAGTGCCTTTGGTCAAACAGCTTGCCTTGTTCTGAATTCTCAGTAGATCCAAGCAATTATAAGCCTGTCAGTCTAATCTTCTTTACCTCCAGCATGAGCTATGATGTCTTCTAATGCAATGGAGAGTATACTGATAGGGGTTTTTTTCTGGGTTGTTGTTTTTTTTTTTTTTTTTCTGGGGAGTGGGCTACATTATGTTATGTACAGCTGCTGAGTCCCTTTTCAATCCATACATGTCAGTTGAGCTCCTGAGGCCAGCTCAAGTGTGTATCAGTGTATTAACATTTTAATCTACCTGCAACAGTCTTTGTGAGATGGAAATCAGAAAAAAACCCAACCCTTTGTTTCCCAGATTAAAAACCAGAGATTTAAGAGGAGATGGCAAACTTCTTTAGTGAGCAATGTTTGACCTTACATACCAACAGCCACAGAAAAATGCTCAGAGAAAGCAGTGGGGCTGATAGAGCTCTGTGTGGTACAGGTACACATATGAGAAATGACAGAGGATGACATGTTTTTCTTGCCATTGGTTGTGTGACTCCAGAACAACTTTGCTGGCTTCATATCAGCAATTAGGAACAGAGCTTGGCCAAAGGAGTGTAATACCTGCTAAAGGGGCACTTTCCTGTGTTTGCTTTTCTAAAACACTTGAAGGTACAAATTGCACTAGGGTAGAACCAATAGGAGGTTACTGGAGTCACAGAGCCCATCAAACACATGCAGTACATACTTGTCCAAGACAGGAGAGTCATTCCAGAGCATCTGTGCAAGGATCAGGTTCAATGTGGCCTACCGCCTACCACCCATGGAAGAATAGAGGATGTGGAGAATACTGCTGTGCAGGAGGAAGCCTGTGTGCTAGACACCCATTCTCGGTGAGGACATGGCCACAGGAGCTCACCTCAAAGCAGAGACATACTCCTCACCTTCCATGTCTCCAACACACACCATGAAATTGGGACTACCTGGGTCTAGCCTAATTGTCTGGCAAAATCTAATCCAGCCTATAGCCCCCTGCTGGGATCAGGCATTGGTGTTACCCTTTGTTTTAGGTTTTCCCACAAGCACTTGGTTTCCTGCTGATGGCTGAAATCACAAACCCGGCCATTTCCTCCTATGTTTAGCATGGAGATGTAACATGGGAGAGTGTATTTTCAAGTTCCTCAGATATAGAAAAGTTAATGAAGGAAAATTATCCCTGCAGAGATACAAAGACATTTTAACCAAGGAGTTATTTTCTGAATAAACCTGACCTCTTAAAGCAGAAATGGAAGCTGAAAATAATGAAGCAGCTTTTATTTCAGTGGAACTGCTGAAAATTTGTGTTACTCATTCTTTGGGCTTTTTACCATAGTGAATAAGCACAGCCTGATGGGTTTTCCAACAGTGTCACAATAATGTACAAAATTCCTGTGAGGATAGAAGTATTTCTCATCAAAAAGCCCTCTCTGGATGTGCTTTTGAAAAGCAGTTAGTTCCAGATGTGCTGAAGCTCACAGCTGTTAGCAGGTAGTAGGATGTGAAACACCGATTAGGGGCCTCCATAACAAGAGGTATCTTTCAGGTCACACCATTAGTGCCATCTGCATTTGATGGATCCACACTTGCCAGTGGAGGTCACCTCTTGAGTCTAAGATTTCAGGCCACAGTCTCTGTGCCATCAGTTGCAAGGGTAAGGTCCCTGTTTTCATGGTGGCTCTGCCCAAGTACTAACCTCAGTGTCCCCTTGCCCGTCACCCCATGCCAC
This sequence comes from Heliornis fulica, assembly GCA_013399135.1. Classification (NCBI taxonomy): domain Eukaryota; kingdom Metazoa; phylum Chordata; class Aves; order Gruiformes; family Heliornithidae; genus Heliornis; species Heliornis fulica. The sequence goes on along the minus strand of VXBZ01008484.1, from coordinate 75,588 downwards.
CCCCAACACTAGCACTGAGAACAGGAGGATGTGTGTCTCGTGGGGTATGGTAGCACTGCATATCTTTTTGATGCAAAATTGCCCATTTTTACCTAATGCTCCACCCCCTCTCATCAGAAGATGCTTTTATGTCACTGCTGCCCATATTTCTCCCACCACTGGTGGCCCTTCTTCAGTTTACTTCTGCCTCAGACACATTGCTGCCTCAAACACAGCCTGAGTGTTTTTCAGGCTGCATCTCATTTGGTTCCCCTCTGTTCTCACTGGGTGCCTTTGCATTATTCCTGGTAGGTGTTTAGAACTTGTCCTAGTGTAATATCATCTGCAGACCTCGGTGTTTGCTTCCATCCTCTGCTTCCCAATGAAACTGTTTGGGAGAAGGGGTGCAGTTGTATGGGTACCTGGGCTGATAGCACCCGGCACATGGTGCTGAGCACTGGAGCAGCATCCAGGGAGCCAGAGCAGGATATGCCCCGACCAAACTCCTTGGGAAACCTTTGACATAAACACATACTTTGCATTTATTTCTTACAACTGCTGAGCCTTCACTCCAGATAAAACCATGTAAATGGCCTGTTAAGTAATATGCTAAGACAAAAGATAAACTGATCTGTGCGTTTAAGGGGTAGTGAAGGTGCAATTTAATAACTAACAGCTTAGTCTCAATCTTTACCTGTAATACCTTATGACAGAAAAATGGATGTAGACATATTCTAGGACCTGGGTTGAGTGTCAAAATCAGTATGAAATAGAGTAGTATCAGTATGTGGTATCAGTAGTATTAGAAGTGCAGCTTCATATGCATGGCAAAATTTCTCTGACATACATCTACACCTCTTTATCGAGGTCAAGGCAGAGAAATAAAAGTATGGAGTAATTATATGCCCCTCAAAACAGCAGAATGTCTTACCTTGAAAAATCTCTGGGCAATTTGTGTCAGCACAGGTGGAATAAAATGCTCCATTTTTAATAATTCAACCAAGTAGTTTTTCCAAAATTTTTTAGAACTAGGTATTTTGGGAGAAAGAAGAAATCCAAAGAACACTTCTGAAGTTTGTTTGGAAAAAATATACATTGTATTATACTTAAAAACATAGAGGTTTGGGGTTCTTTTAATCTTTTAATTGAAGCCTCTGACAGAAGCTGCACCTTTTGGCGAGCATGTTAACTGCTGAAACAAATGCACCCACCGTACTGCTGTCTGTGAGGAACAGAAAGTGAGCTTAGAGTAAGCAAAAATCCCGGTCCAATTTCCTGAAGGCTCATAGAGCTCCCAGACTCGCTGATAGCCACCTGCTGGGATTGCCAGTGAGGTGATCAGCTCCCACCCATCTGAAACAAAGACAACACCCAAAGAATTGAAAAATAGCTCATCTCACCTGGTTGTGCTTACTGTTACCTGGGTGTTGATTACCATGATTATACCATTTACTTGGTCTTGAAAGTGAGTACACAGGATGCTGATGCTGCTTTTAACTCCAGTGCTGGCAGGAGCCATGTAGTAGCGTAGCATCAGCAAAGTGTTCCTGGCCAAGCCCCAACCTGGAAAAACATTTTGGCATGTTTGTGACACCCCTTTTATGGGTGGTCTGACCAAGTGAGGAGTTTTAAGGAGCTATGGTGTAAGAGGGAGGCTGTGATTGAAGGTGAGTCCCATTTGGAAGCATATAAACAGGATGGGAATTGGATTTTTACAAGGGTAGATAGTGGTAGGGCAAGGGGGGATGGATTGAATCTAGGGGAGGGGAAGGTTTAGGACAGATATCAGGGGAAGTTCTTAATGGAAAGTGTGGTGAGGTACTGGAACAGGCTGGTAATGAATGGATGCTCCAGCCCTGGAGGCGTTCAAGGCCAGGTTGTATGGGGCCCTGTATAACCTTGTCTAGATGCAGGCCTGGAGGTTGGTGGCCCTGCCTGTGGTAGGGGGGTTGGAACTTGATGATCTCTGGGGTCCATTCCAACCCAAACCATTCTGGAATTTGCACACCAGACTGGCTGGCATCACATAGTTCATTTAGTGTGAAGAAGCCTGATGGCTGCTCTATGCTATGCCAGGGACCAAACCAAACAGATTTCTTGAGGCTACGTTTGCACCCTGAATTTGGGGCATGTAATCCTCTGCTGTAGCCACAGAGTGGGGCCATTGTCCCTGGGAGCAAATGAGGGGCTGAGGACATGAAAAGGCCATTCAGCTGGGGAAGCAGCTGGGCTGTAATTCACAGTGTTTCCTTAGACAACCCTAACAGATGCAGTGAAAACAGTCCCATCATGAAGAATGGGAGGTATATGGACTTTGTAAATAACCTTCCCATGCAGATGTCTTTCCCAGTGACCTCACTGAATAAACAAACGCCACTCTGAAGGAAAAAAGCTCAGTACAGCAGAGCACGGCACTCCATGGGGATTCAGACTTGTCAGAGTTCCATGGGGTTTGATGGTGAAACAGGAGGGAAAACGAGCTGCATGGAAGGGGAGTAAGAGTAGTTCCTGAGTTAAAAGGTATTTGTAGGAAATTCAGACAAGACTTTGAGCTTACAGGTGAGGTGGCAGACAGAGAAGGGCTGAGAGGAGAAAATTAATTCAGTGGAATAAACCCTCCACAGAACTGAAGAGTTGCTAAGTGAAGAGCGTGACTCTTCCAAGACAGGGATGGGAATAATTTGGTAACAACAATGACAGACAAATATGATGGATTAACCTGACAGTTGGGCCAGGGTGGCCAGTGGTGCAAGACAGTCAGATACAGAGGCTGCTAAAGCCTCCACCAGGTACTTTGAGTACACCTAAATGGACAATATTTGGTGAACTAAGGCAATGCAGTTCTGGAATCATATATTACTGAAGCTAATTGTGCTGTTGCTGTCAGAGGGCTTAATGAAAACAAAAGGAGGTAAAAGCTGACTGTGAAACGTGAACCCAGTCCACAAAAAGGCAGTGGAAAAGTATGTGACTGAAGGCAGGAGGAGGAACAGGGCAGCTCTTTAATATGAAGTTACTGAACCAATCTTCCCCCAGTAGAAATGTTTGCTCAGTTCCAGAGCTGAGGAAAAACACCAGGAAGAGGCAGCGAGCTAGAAACCACTGGGTTCCCGCACTGACATGAATCACAGAACATCTACAGAGGACCTCTGAGGATCATCTAGTCCAGATGTCCTGCCTAAAGCAGGGTCAGCTGCCAGCAGGTTTCCCAGGTCAACACATGGAGACTCCATAATCTCTCTGGGTAATTTGTGCCTGTGTTTGACCACCCTCACAGTACAATGGTTTGTGTTCGGATGGAATTTCATTTGTTTCAATTTGTGTCCGTTGCCTCTTGTCCTGTCAGTGAGCACTACTGAGAAGACCCTGATTCCCTCTTCTTCCTCCCATGAGCTATTTATATACATCGATGGGATCCTCTCCAGCCTTCTCTAGAATAAACAGTCCCAGCTCCCTCAGCATGTCATATGAAAGATGTCTATTCCCTTAGTCATCTTAGTAGCTCTGTACTGGACTCCTTCCAGTAGCTCCAAATCTCTTGTACTGGGGTGCCCAGAACTGGACACAGCACCAGTACTGAGCAGGGGGAAGAATCACCTCCCTTGACCTGCTGGCAGTGCTTCTCCTGCTCTTGGCCTTCTTTGCAGGAAGAGTGTATTAATGGTTCATGGTCACCTTGTCCACCAAGACACTCAGGTCCTTCTCTGCAGTGCTGTTTTCTAGCTGATCAGCCCCCAGCTTGTCCCAGTGTCTGGGGCGAGTCTTCCCTAGGTGCAGGACTTCACACTGTCCCTTGCAGAACTTAATGAGATTCATCTCTGCCCATCTCTCCAGCCTGTCCAGGTCTGTTTGGTTTGTGAGTGACAGGAAGAAGGGTAGACAGAGAGAGAGAGAGGTAGAAAACACAAAAACTTGATAGAAATTAAGAAGCTAATCTATTTGCCAATCTACTGTGGTGGAAAATCCCTGCAACTCTATCTCAAATTAAATCAAGCTAATGCTCTCGGGTTGAGTTTGGATTTTTTTGGAGGTTTTTTTTTTCTTTTCTGTGGATTTTTTTTTCTTTTTCCTTTAACAAATACTAAGTAATAATAAAAAATTACATAGTGTTTTATATCTGGGGTTTCTCTTGATGCTAGTCTCTTGGATCCACTTGTTTCTACTCAAACCTGTCCTGACAAGAACAGGTGAGACTCAGCTGAAATGATGATGACTGTATGTAGTCCCATATGTCACTTCAGAGTGGGAAAAAAAATAGTAATGCAATCTAGTGAAAGCAAAAGCAAATGTGTGGTTTCAGTTATCTTTGCTACTTTGTGCAGTCTAAGAAATACTTTTTGCTCATGTGAAGCATGACAACAGCTCATCGCACAAAGCCAACGTCTTTTCAACGGTCTGTATTTAATATTAAATATCTTTTTGTCCAAAAGCATAAACTAGTAATGGAAAACATATTGCTGTGAACAAATACCCACCTCAATCTGTGGTCTCATCTCTGGTTTTGATTAAATTCCTGCACTTGCAGCAAAGGAAGCAACAAATTTACAACTTTGTAAGTAAGGGAAGATGAACGGTTTCTCTGTCTTGATTTACAGTTCATTTATTTTATCTTCAACGCACATTCTGATACAGGTTTGGGGTTTGGAAGAGCCTTTCAGAAAGGAAAGAATGTTTCCTGATCACTTTTAAGTAGCTAAGTCTTTTCCCAAAGCCCATCATCAATTGCAGAGAAAAGTAATTTACAAGGAATTTTTGTCTAGCTGAATAAAATATTCCAGAAACTAACTATATTCATCAAAGAGGTTTGGCTCAGGGAACCTGCAGGCTTAAGGTCCTTATTAGTCAGCAAGATTTTTGACCTTTGTAAGAGGCTAATCACCACCATAAGTCATTCTTACTTACCAGACCATAGGTTCACCTTTAAAAACTGCAAACACCAGTTCCCGAATCATCTCTGTGTTATTTGGCACCGAAGAGCTGCACGTCTGACGATTAGATTTACACTGGGCTTTCCATACTTCTCTTTTAAAGCCCGTGCAGTTAATGGCAGAATGTGTCTTGCTGGGGAAGGCACTGGCAGCTCATCAGGAAGATATCTGTAACAAACCTGGTTGGGGTTTGTAGGGGGGTGTCTTCTACAGCTCCCTAACGCTTGGCTGGGCAGTAGTGTGGTGCACAGGGAGAACAGTCGCCCTGCGCTCCTGCTGAGACCAGACCAATTCCCTAATTCCCAGCTGACCACGGGATTCTGTGTACAGTGATGCAGAAATTTAGTGCCAAGTTACATTTTGGGCAAGGGGAAATCATAACCTAGACTTATGAGATCACAAAGATGAGTGAGATATTGTAAAAGATCATCTGTGTCTCACATCCGTGCCCCTGGCCTCTCCATATGCTGACAGGGGACAAAGGCAGAGCCTTTCTCCTTCCCATCTCTTCGTACCCTCTGCAGGTACACCCTGCACCTCCTGAGTGCCAAGGCACAGGTCTGCCTGTGCATCACACAGATCCTTGTGGCCCGCCTCCACCCCAGCCTGCATTTGTGAAATTACAGGACAAAGCCTCTCCCAGTAAGTCCTCACCAGTACAAGCAGTTTCTGTCCCCACTGGCCCTGCTCACAGGAGTGCAAACATCTTGTACCTCAAGCCCAGACAGGTTGTGGAGTCTCCTTCTCTGGAGACATTCAAGACCAGTCTGAACATGTTCCTATGTGTTCTACTCTAGATGATCCTGCTCAGTCAGGGGGGTTGGACTTAGTGATCTTTCGAGGTCTCTTCCAGCTCCTAATATTCTGTGATTCTGTGACAGTTACAGGAGCCATTTTGTTGCCAGCTATGGTTTGCTGTCTGTATGCAGATCTTCTAAAAGAAACCACTTGTTTGCATTTGTAACCATTAAGAATAAACCACAGGATCAGGGAAGGATGCGAAGGAGACATGTGATATTTACGGTTCAGCAGCAAAGGCTGCCCCCTGAAAGAACAAGTTGTTAGGCAAATGAGATGCAACGAGGTCCACAAATACTTCCACACACTCAGCAGTGAGCATCATTACTGTAGTCACTTTACTACATTAACCAAAGAGACTCAAAACCTAAAACACAGAGACTTTATACAGAACAAGCTGGGAATACAAATAAACAAAACCGACTTTCTTCAAGAAATGGATTTTAGTCGTGGTTTATAAACATCAATAAATACTGAAAAAAAGATGTGAAAATTAAAAAAGAAACAATACTAACAACTTGAAATTGCCCAAATATTTATAATTTAAGCTCAATTTTTATACTTTTTGCAACAAGGTTTTCATCTGGAAGTTCTTAATCTAATTTAAAAAGGAAAAAGTAGTCAGCATAATACTGATACAAACCAGGGAAGGGGTCACAACTAGAGCAGAAAAATGACACAGCCAGATAGAACCATATTACAATTTGGCAGGAATACTCTTAATGAACACTGTATATGTGTGAGAAAAAGACAGCATCGCTATTACAAGCAGGAAACGATGATCGAGTGTCATTATCCATTGTCCAAAATGAAAATGAACATTGGTAACTTAAAAGGAAATTGAAGACTTGAAAANAAAAATAAAGTAATACTTAAAAAAAAAAAAAAAAAAAAAAAACCAAAAAACTCACAACCCCAAATCTAAGTAAACTTTAAAAGCCACCTCTTCAGAATACTTTCCCAAGGCAAATGTTGCATGCACTACCTCCCCAAGGAACCAGACAAAGCTCTTCCATGCCTCGTGCATCTCCTTCCATCTAGTTTCATGAAGAAAGATTTGAAAGAGCAGAGCGCTGGGAAGAAATACTACAAACCTCTAAATTAGTGAAAGAACTTCCAGCATCACTGTTATATTCTGGGTAGGAGGAGCTGGAAGAAATTATGTTTTTCAGCCTCTGAAGTGCAATGATCAATAGCAAAAGGAGAAAAGCTAAGAGACTAAGGAATATAGAAACATAGACATAGACATTGGATAAATGGCCAGGTGATGAATCCACTGAAGTTGAAAGGGATGTGGGATACAGCTCCAGAAAAGTCCCATTTTCCATATTTCCAGATGAAGGGTCGGGTTCTGACATTTTTGTATTTGTGTTTTAAAAATCACAACTGATCCTGAATTCAAAGGCAGTTTTAGCAGCATAACAGAGGGTTTATTCTAGGCAACCATTTTTCCATCACAACGAAGAGATGACAAGTCAGCCAGTGATCATATTTATCCTTTAATGCTCAATCCCAGGACAATGTATGGTCGTATCCTTTGGAACTGCAAGGAAAAAAACAACCACCAAAACAACAATATTAATTTACTAGTTAATAATGTGATTTAATGTATGCCTCAGACAATCTAATTCATCCAGACTAGCTCTTAAGACTTAAGAAAAATTTCTTAAGAAATTATTATTCTTTGGCATCAAGCTGCAATTCTTAAAGCATTAGCTAACAACTATATCTCTATTTTCCAAAATACAGAGGTTAAGAGAAATCCTACTCATTGGTGAATTAGATTTGACCCTTCCCCATCATGAGTTGGTTAACTGAGTCACAATAAAAAATGTACCTTATGAGAGACAGACATACTGGAATCCAAATTTGTTTTGTGGATAAAAGCTAGTCAAGGAACACAAAACCCTCTTCAACTCCCCAGCCTAGATGGCCAAGGCTGCTCAACACCACCATAGATGACAAATCATAGAATCACTGACTGGCTTGGGTTGGAAAGGACCTTAAAGATCATGTAGTTACAAACCCTCTGCCATGGGCAGGGACACCCTCCACTAGACCAGGTTGCTCGATCATGCCCCATCCAGCCTGGCCTTGAATGTGGCAACCTGTTCCAGTTCCTCCCCACCCTCATAGCAAAGAATTTATTCCTAATATCTAATCTAAATCTATTGTCAAGATTAAGGGCATTACCCCTTGTCCTATCACTCCTTTCCCTTGTAAACAGACCTTCTCCATAGTTCCTTTAGACCCCCTTCAGATACAGGAAGGCTGCTACAAGTTCTCCCCAGAGCCTTCTCTTCTCCAGGCTGAGCAAGCCCAACTGTCTCAGCCTGTCTTCATAGAAGAGATGCTCCAGCCTTCTGGTCATCTTCATTGCCCTCCTCTAGACTCATTCCAACTGCTCCATGTCTTTTGTACGGGGGGCTGCAGGTGTGGCTTCTGCAAGAAGCTGCCAGAAGCTTCCTTCAGGTCTGCCTCTGGCAGACAGAACAAAGACAGACCTGCTGCTTGCCGAGACCAAGCCAATCAGCAACACTAGCAGTGCCTCTGGAATAACAGATTTAAGAAGGGAAAAAAAACCCAAGTAGCACCAGAGAAAGGAGTGTGAAAATGAGAGATACTTTGCAGACACCAAGGCCAGTAAAGAAGGAGGGGGAGGAGGTGCTCCTGGTGCTGAAGCAGAGATTCCCTTGAAGCTCATGGAGAAGCCCATGGAGAGGTAGGCTGATCCCTGCAGCCCATGGAAGATAATGGGGAGCAAAGCTTCCACCTGCAGCCTGTGGAGGACCCCATGCCAGAGCTGACACTATGACCCAATGGGAAGCCTGTGCTGGAACAAGCTCCTGGTAGGACCTGCAGGCCATGGAGAGAGTAGCTGACACTGGAGCAAGTTTGCTGGAGGAAACTGTGACCCCATGGGGGGCCCATGCAGGAGAAGTCTGGTTCTGAAGGTCTGCACCCCATGGAAGGGACCCTCACTGGAGCAGTTTGCAAAAAACTGCAGTCCACTGGAGAAGCTGCTGGAGCACTGTCTCTGTGGGAAGGATGCCATGCTGAAGCAGGGGAAGAATATGAGTAGTCCTCCCCCTGAGGAGAAAGAAGTGGCAGAGGCAACGTGATGAAGACCACAACCCCCATTCCTCATCCCCCTGTGCTTTTGGGGGGAGGAGATAGAGAAATTAGGAGCGCAGTTGAGTCAGAGAAGAAGAGAGGTAGGGGAAAGGTATTTTTAAGATTTGGTTTTATTTCTCACTATCCTGCTCTGTTTGATTGGGTAATACATTAGATTACTTTTATTTCATGTTGAGTCACCGTGATGGCAGTTACTGAATGACCTCTCCCTGTCCTTGTCTAGAGCCATGAGCCTTTTGTTATATTGTGTCTCCCCTGCCCAGCTGAGGAGGACAGTGATAGAGTGACTTTGGTGGGCACCTGGCCTCCAGCCAGGGTCAACCCACCACAACTTGGTGAGGAGGAATTGCTTGTAAAAGGCTGATATGCTGTAGCTGGGTTATACAGCGTAACCCATTGCCTTTGTTTTGATACAAAACAGATAATGCAAGGTTTGAGTGGGTAGGAAATGAAGCTGATTTTCTGCATATTATCATCCACGTGCAAGCTTTCTATCCATCCACCCATGACAACTTCTCCCTGCAGATACTCAGGCATCACAAGGAGAGGCAGCAAGCTTTCCTCCCACGAGGAAGACAATATCCATACAGAACCACAGACCCAGGATGGTCCCTCTCATCTTGACTTTGCTTTCAGTCTCGTCTCGGGGTCCCAGTTCAGTAGTTCTAACTCACAGTTAGAGACTTTGAGGAAAATCTCACTGATCTTCATGGTGACAGAGAAAGCCACTGTCAGCATTAGCCAGAGAGGCAGAATCAGGCCCTGGAAGTAAGGACGAGATAGCCTGTGGTCTCTCCTTCCATGTCCCAAGTGTCTCTCAGTTTCCATTAAAGTGTCCCAGCACAGTTCCTAGCAATGGTCTTACTAGTCATTTTCCCTTTAAACATTCTACCTCTGCTTAGTCAAGCACTCTCTCTTCAAGAGGCTGACACTTCTTGACACTAGGCATGACCCAACCCAGACTAAAGATCCTTAAGAAGGATATGGCACGTTTCTGCTCGCGCTTTTCCTTCTCTGAGAACACAGAAGCGCTGAATATGCTAGGAACTATGTTTTCCAGTCACTGATGTTATTTGCATAGTTACCCACTGTATTTTTGCACCATAAATTAAATTTAGGAGGTTATGCTACATCCTGTAAAAAGCTCATGCCTGAGCAAACAAGGACTACATTAAGCTGTAGGTAGAATCTTCTACACTTTTAACCCAATTTTATTTTCTGTACCTCAGAACTACATCTATACTACTACATAAAATGAGTCAAGGCTATTCTCTGGTCTCAGGGAGAATTTGTGTGACGTGCATCAAGATGGCTAAACTTCCTTTTATTGCCATGGACAGGATGGGCAAATCACTGCTGTCTTGTTGAATGCATGATGTCCAGTCCTAACCCCAGATATGCCCAGTCATTGCTCAGAGGACGCTAGCTGACCAAAACCATGCCAGGAGGGTGCTTGCTACTTCAACAGGAGAGATGATGATAGGCCTATGCCCTGGCCTAGATTAATTTACTAGTACAAACACGGCCATGTTTTCATGGATAAAAGGTTACATTCCAGATATTGGTTTATTGGGTTTTTTTACATTTATTGTTTTACTGTGGAGTTTTTTGTAGTCTTAGTCAAGCATCCCAAGAGCCTAGAAGATATGCAGGAAAACAAAAGTGTATATGAATACCAGATAAAAATATTCTTACTCTTGTGGTATTTAATTCATACTGATCCACAAAATATACCACGAGCAATCCCATTTCGTAATCATAACAGTATTTAGCCCCGCAAGAAATGGTATTTATTGTATCTCATGAAATAAGTCACAACAGACTGAGCAAAGAGAGATCCTTATGAGATTATACTCCTTTTGAACTGAGTTAAATCTAGTGATTCAAAATTAACTAATGGTCCAATACGAGTTCATTTCATGTTCTGGAAGTAGTTAAGTGCGTTACAGCTAATTTATCCTTTTTAAAAGATAACCTTTGATATGGAAGACGTTTTATTCTTGACTCCTCATCATATTGAAAAGTAGATCCATTATTAATTGAATTGCCCTATAACTTAAGGCATTGTTTCACATAAATTCTTTAACTTGGAAGAAGTTAAAAGTTTTTAAATCCTTCACAAATTTGAGATCTCCTATGTTCTGCTTTTACAATTAACAGTTTTGGCCCCAGTACAAGGAAGAATTTTGACATGGAACCGTGTTTGAAGTTAGTTAAAAGGTTATGGTTTTAAACAGGGCTAATCAGAACCTGACAGCTAAGCAGAGATGTGAGTGCTTTGCTAGATCAGAGCCTTTATAGGTTTATTTTTAAATAAACTGGGTTTATTTTTAACCAAGTATTTTGTAGTGAGATCAGAGATGCTGTAAACTCTGATTCCAAATGACTATGGCCCAGATCCTAGTTGCCTCACTCACGCTGCGTAGCGATGTGATGTGTAAAAGAATCTCAGTATAAAATGAAGCTACATCTAAAGTGGCTCTTTGGGTTATATTTTAAGAAGAAGAAGAAAAAAAAAACTGTGTTTTTTTAATCACAAATTTTAAAATACAGACCTGAAAGTGTAGTGTCCTACTCAGTCTAAAAGGATTTTTGTACTATCTGTACCCAGCTGGAGTAAAACAGCAAAATCCTATGGAGTGTGAGCATATCTACTACTGACATCTGAGTAGTATTCTTACGTAAGGTACAAACTGTGTACGTAAATAAAATGGATCCGATCCTGATCCCTGACAATGCTCCCATTGAACAGCAGCCAAGACATCTCAGCCACAGATGTGGGGCAGGGGTACAAGGGCTGTTCTTGTTTGAAATGCAGCCACACGGTCTTACAGCTGCACAAATCTCTGCCACACCATGTATAAGATGGTGATAACAGCCTTCAAGTATCAGAAAGCTCTCAGCCTTCAAGAGAGGGATCCGCAAGCAGTTTTATTCAATGTACCACAGCTACCATGTTGGCTCAGGTTCCTCCTTCTGCCAGAATAAGGTGGTAAGCGGCATGAACCATTTGTCCCTCTGACCCTAATCTTCCCGAAGGAACAACTGCCCATGCCATGTGTCAGCTTCACCTTCTTTGCTAATTCGTTTTGTGCATTTCTGGAACAACATCAAAAATTCTATCCCGAGCCTGGACCCAAATATATGATTTGGAACTTTGCCACTGACTTCCAAGTACAATGGAAAAATTGAAAGCAGCTAACAGCAATAAACCATTGTCTTTCCGAAAGCTATAAACCAATAAAGGGATTAAACTAAGGAGCCAAATTTTTCCCTTTCTGTGGCAGTCCCTACCTTTCCCTCTTCCACTGTTGTAAAGCTGAGTTGATTTAAAAGTCTGAACTTGAAGTACCGTTGCTGAATGACTGGAGATGGATGGGAACTCAGATCGGAGAAGGCTTCCCAAACAACTGGTCCTTAAAATTCCTGGGATAGGACAACTGGGACCTTTCTGCTGGGAGATGCACTGGATCTGAATTACCTCCTCAGCAGCACCTCTGCAATGCCAGGACAGGGACGCATGTCTTGAGTAGGCTCCCTGAGACACACCGCTGAAGGAAGCCCAAGGTCATACTCTGACTTTCTGACACTGGCTAACTTTTCCTGCTGCTATTAATCCACTGTAACACAGCCTTGCTGATCTGATGGATGAACTGCTTCAATTCAGGAACTTCAGTAAAACACCTCACTGTATCAAGAAGACACAGACTTCACTGTCATGTTTTAGAAATACAATAGAGAAAAACCTTGTTCTGTTACCTTTAACCCCTAATATGAGGACTGGAATGCAAGGATAGGCTCTGCGAAACACATGGTGTCATTTGTACATCTTCACTTGTCATCCACAAACACCATTTCAGTATTATCCTTCAGCTGTGCATTGTTCTCATGCCCTCAGTGTGAAGCACTTCTCACTGGTGAGGACATCCACTCTTATTCCAAGGGTAGGGCTACCTGGCAGACACTGCAACCAGGCTCAGATGGAGTTTCTCAACTTCTATCCCATGGTAAGTGGGAGAAAGGCAAATCAAATTTTGCCCCACCAAAAGGAGGGCAAAATGTGGAGGTGAGGGAATAAGTAAACCATCACCATGTAAGAGGTAAATCCTGAGCACTGTGCTGTATCATGCCTAGGTAGCCTTGCCAAAATATCAACTGCATCTCTCATGGTTACCTGTCATAAAAACTGTTTCCTCAGAAAATAGAAATGGGGTCAGCATTGGAGGCCTCATCAATCAGCATATGCCTTGGGTCCCAAATTATATGTAACATATGCAATTTAAGCTTCAGCATCAGTGAGACAGTAGACATCTCCCAGTTCAGTCAAAGGCGGTTGTTAAATGAGACAGCAGCACTGTCCAGGATGGCATGCACTCAACAGAGAGCTTTTTCACAGTCCCAACGTCGTAAATACTTTAGCACCTAGTTGCCTGCATTGTATTTCTCTACATATCTGATGTTTTCTTGGTTCTTCCTGACTTTTTGTGACTACAGACCAAGAAATACCATGGCTGTTTCAGAGACTTCAACGTGTCTAAGCAGAGAGACAAATTGGCATCAAAGAAAATCAGTGTTTTTATGCTACATAAACAGTTTTGTCACAATCTCTGGCCAACGCTTTCTTTAATAGTTAGAAGGTACTCTACAGAGTCATTTTCTTATTGTAAACAACTCCTGACAGAGGGCAACTTAATTTGCCTTTACGAGTATTACAGTGCAGAGGTTCCTGGTCCCATCAGACATCAATATGCTATTAATTGTATCTGCCTTCCCTCCTTGAAAACATAAAACCTTATTGGTTGGTTTCAGCACAGTGTGCACAGAAAGACAGAAGATTAATCCAACAGAAGGATTTGCTTTCTGCCACCTTCAAAAGAAAGGGCTCTGTGGAGGGCAGAGAGTTGCTTGCTGACCTAAGAATGTCAGATGTCCATGGATCCTGCCAGAAGGAGCTATTGGCCACCAGGCTTTGTTACCTCTGCACACACTGTCTGCCTGTGGATCCAGTTCCCATGCTTGCACACGTCTGTGTGCCCAGGGGGGAACACAGAGATGAAGGTTGAAGATGCACACCTACAGTAATGGAACAGTTTGCCCACAAGGGATGACTTGAGACCACCCCCTGATGGGGAGGATCTTGTGGTTAGCAAATGGCACTGAACTCACTGGCCATTAATCTGCCTGTGAAATGGCTAGGAACGGGGGATTCGATGCTTGGATGGTACTCTGGATCTGTGCAAAAATTGCTTGCTCCATAGGAGGCAGACAGCTCTTTGTTTTGAGTAGAAGAGGGGAGGCAGAAGATATTAATTCAAGATGACACTGATTATCTCTATGAAGGGACTCACAAGTCTATGCTCTGCTCTCTTTTGCCCTTTTGGAAAGTTAAAGCCAGGAGAGCAGATAACGGTATCATCCCCTCATGACCAGAATCCCCTCTCCTTCATTCAGCAGCAAGGAAGAGTGGGAGGAGGATTGTGCAGGATCCCAGAAGAGATCCCAAGCAATATTGTGATGCCAGTTCCAGGATGAAAACTTCTCATCCTTAAAGGTGTGATGCCTCAGCCCTCCGAGTCCCATTCTCATAATGATTACTTCCAAAAACTTTGAAAAGTTTTCACTTGATATATTAAAAAGACGAAGGTTTCTCTTAAGGCCATCAAGCTTTTGGTTTAATACTCTCATCTCCATTTCTACATTTATTTCCTTGAGCATATAGGACTACACCAATGCATATGGTCCTTCCAGTTAATATGTTACACAAAACATTTAATGCCATTAAAAACATGTTCACCTGCTTATATCAAAAGATTGAGTGAACTTTAAATCCAGGGTACCCTTCAGCCTTGAAAGGCAATTCACTCTAGACTGGCAAAATGTAGCAGTTTAACAGCTAAATTAGACTGGCTCTAGAGAGAAAAGAAATTAGCAGCATTTTATTCCACTGAATAGGTAGGAAAGGCAAAGAATGACTGCTCACTTGGAATTTATTAAGAATATGATCCATAATACTTCTTATTCTTGCACAAATGCCTTTGGCAATTGAAGGTAAGCAGGATTGCCTTTTTCCATGTTACGGACAGACCCTCCAGAAGCACAGAATCCCTTTGCCTCTCTGTCTGCAAAACAGGATCAGTCACCAACTGACTCAATAAAAAAGTGCACTCAGGGAAAAGGAAAAACTATTTCCTGCCACAAGCAAAGTCTCCCTTTTAATTTATGATCTAATTTCATTTTTTAATTATGATTTAATATGATTTAAATTTATGACTTTTAAAATCTAAGAAGACAAGCGCCCAGATGGCTTGTTTGCAGGTTAAAATCAAGTTATATTTTGTTTGGGGTTTTGTGGTGGGCTGGGAAAAGGAAACTCTCAGAGCCATAAGGAGACTTGGATTAATTCAGATAGGATCAAATTGTATCATTTACATTTCCTGTGGATCTGCACATTATGGGCTTACTGATATCAATGTAAAGCAAAGACATCATGACCTGAGATCAGACCCAGAGCCTGTCAGTTGCATCTGCTCTTTGAAAGTAAGAGAAAAAGACATGGAAAGAGAATGAATAAAATACTTACAAGCAGGAAGATATGGGGTGAAAGCCAAACGTCCAATGTGCAGGATGTGGTTAGTTATCACGCCCAAATCTAGAGGGACTGCATGCAGAGATAAGGCCCTATAAATAAAGCAAATCAAAGCTGAAGAGTTTTGTAATAACTACACTAATTAAGAAAACCCCACAACCAAACAACACAAAACAAACAGGGAGGAAAAGTGGTAAATTCTGACTGCTCTCAGTGCCAGAAAGTTCAAAGGAAAACAAACTGACTGGAATCCTGGTTTGTGTTTTATTCATGTTACACACATCTTTCTGCTCTCCGGTTACAGTACTGCACGTATGACACCAAAACCACGCTCTTAATCTCTGCTCTACAGCCGTGCCTCGGTAACACCTTTCTCCTTTTGCCATGTGCTCGAGGACCAAGACAGCCTGATGTCCCCTGGCACTGCTTCATGAGACAGCAGTGTGCCCTCATGCCTTCCTGGCCAATGGCATCCTGGGGTGTATTAGAAGGGGAGTGGCTAGTAGGTCAGGAAAGGTCCTTCTCCCCCTCTAATCTGCCCTGGTGAGACTGCACCTGGAATGTTGTGTCCAGTTCTGGGCCCCTCAGTTCCAGAAGGACATACAACTCCTTGAGAGAGTCCAGCACAGGGCCACCAAGATGATTAAGGGAGTGGAACATCTTCCCTATGAGGAAAGGCTGAGGGAGCTGGGTGTCTTCCGCTTGGAGAAGAGGAGACTGAGGAATG
The DNA here is from genome assembly GCA_013399135.1 of Heliornis fulica. Taxonomy (NCBI): domain Eukaryota; kingdom Metazoa; phylum Chordata; class Aves; order Gruiformes; family Heliornithidae; genus Heliornis; species Heliornis fulica. Next base: position 59,435 of record VXBZ01008484.1, on the reverse strand, counting down.
ACCTCATTAATGACTATAAATATGTTAAGGGTGAGTGTCAGGAGGATGGATCCAGGCTCTTCTCAGTGGTGGCCAGTGACAGGACAAGGGACAATGGTTCCAAGCTGGACCATAGGAAGATCCATGTGAACATAAGGAAAAACTTTTTCACTGTGAGGGTGACAGAGCACTGGAACAGGCTGCCCAGAGAGGCTGTGGAGTCTCCTCTGGAGACATTCAAGACCAATCTGGACGTGTTCCTGTGTGATTTAATCCAGGTGATCCTGCTCGGGCAGGGGGGTTGGACCAGATGATCTTTCGAGGTCCCTTCCAACCCCTCATGTTCTGTGATTCTGTGGCTGCTTCAGGCACTGGAGCCCAGTATCTGCATTCCTGTTCATTTCACATTATACCCTAAGGCCTCCTGCCAGGAATCAAGTCTTTTTGGATTACCCACCATTATTTACTTATTTGCTTTACTTCAGAAAACCTGCAGTTTAATTTCACTTACCTGAAATTCCTAAACTGAATACTGCATATGCACAAGGACAGCGAGCAGATTTGTGTGTGCAACACTCATTCAATACCTACAATTAAAACAGGGCCCCTGACCTGTTTTTAATAAAGCAAATTAAACTGATTGTATATGAAGAAACAATCCCAGATGATGCAGATTAAAGCAAAATTAGGGCCACTTTCAAAAAGATCCTCCCCTCTGGGAAAGAAAAGACACTTGCACAATCATTATACATCTCGGAGCTCAACCCTTTCAGCACATTTGGTTTGAACTGCATTAGAGAAGCAGATCTCTAGGGATGAATGTTAATGCATTGTTGTGTTGCTTTCATCCCTTCAACCACTGAATCACTTATGGTTTAAGCCTGTCCAAGTTCAATAAAGAAAATTATCTGGTGCAGCTGTTAAAAGTCAGCATTGTTGAAATCCAAATGTTTTGATGACATTGATTATACTAATGTTCCATCCAAGGGGAGTCCAACAATTTTCTGATCCCCTCCCTAAGCAGGAGAAGCTGGAGGCTTCAGATGAACCCTGAGATCAGCTTCCCCAGAGGTGGACCTAACACATCCTCTGGATGTGTGGGTGTGCAACCCCATCACCCAGATGCACACAGGCTGAGGCAGGTTGTGGTACTGGGATGGAGTAACAAAGCCCTCCTATGTTCCTCAGTTTTCTCTGCTGGGAGCAGACCCTTTCATTTCACTGTTTCTTTCAGAGCAGCTCTCTTCAGAGAAAGAGGCACAAATGTCTGCAAAATGAACCTTATCTTCAAACACAACAAACGTAAATGATTTTGCTTCTTTTCCAGCTTTCTTTTGTGTCCACGGGATCTTTTTAAGTCCCTCTCCCCCCCCTCAGATACACAGAGCAGCACCGCTCTTGCCTATTTAGCCCTTCTTTCAATACAACGCCCCAATTCCCAGCGAGACGAAGGGAACAGAGACCACCAAATCTTGAGCTGATTAAACACGCCAGAGATGCAGTGCAAAACACAAAGCATCCTCAAGCCTCTCAAACACATGCATTCATATTCAAATGGCAGGCATACACAGTGAGATGGAGAGGTCTGAGCTTTTAATTACCTTCATGGCACACAGAAATATTTGGATCAGAACATCAAGAAGCTTATCTACAGGCATACATAGTTGTATCCCATGGGCCTTCATCCTTTTTTGCACCCAGCTAATGGTCTTTTTTTCACGGTCTCTACTGAGACAGTAGCTGCAGCTGAGACTCGCACTGACCTACCATGTTCAGGCACAGCAGGATTTGACCCAAAAACTGCATTCACTCCCACTGCCAGTAGGATATGTGGGGGAGAAGGGACCTATCTGTTCCCTGCATCTCTTGGGATATCAGTGGGGAAAGGAGTCTCACTGCTATACATCTGGGACTACAGATGCAGAAATAGGACCCTCTATAGTACTGCTACCCATGGGAGCGTGAGTCTGAATCTCACTCAAAGGACACGTGGTCACTGGGGAAATCAGTCTCCTTCCTGTGGTGGTTTGCTAAAAATACTGTAATGCACTTCTGTTGAAAATTTCCTGAGAAAAATACAGGTTGCTAAAAGAAACCCCCAAAAATCTCTACACTTCCTTGACCATAGTGATGGGTCATATTTGATTTCTCAGTGTCCAGTCCCAACTTTATTCCTGTTATTCCCTTTCTCTTGTTCCTGTTGGCCAAGTTCAACCCCAGGCAAAAACCTCAGAGACAGCTGATCTCCTGAATTTAATGACAGTAAATGATCAGGAAGAGGAGACACAAAAGTTCACAGAGCCGTTTGGTTCCCCCTAATAGCTTTAGGTCTCCGTAATTGACTTCTCCAGTCAAACACAGCCACTGAGATGTCACTGCCAAAGTAACAGACCACAGGTGGCCATGGAGACAGCAGGCTGGAAAGAGGTCCAGGGCAAGGTTAGCCAGGGAAGAGGGAGGAATTGGTGGGCATCGGTATTCTTTCATTTCTGCATGTTGTGCAATAACTTCTTGTGTGATTTCTTGTAACCTCAAATTTGAAAAGTTTTGTTTGAACAGAAAAATTAGCATAGGTTGGAATGGCTACTTAGTAAGAAATGAGTTTTCAGTTCGCAGGGCAAAAAGAAAGGAAGGTTAAAAAAATAAATAAGTTAAACACGGTTTCCCTCAGTGGAACAAGTATATAAAGTAATTCAACTGCGTCTGTCTTGCTGTCTCCTTTCATGGCTGAGCCACCCCATTCCTGCTACCCTTCCCTGCAGAGGCTGCAAGCGGCTGTGTGGACCATTCCAACACTGGTAAGTCTCTTGTGAGGAGATGCCACCCAGAATGTGTGAGGTGATGGTGATACAATTAATCTCAGAATAAACAAAAGTTAATTAAGTTTTGTTAGCTCATGCCTGACTCCTAACATGGGCTCCTGATAAGGACCTTTTGTACGTGACACAAGCGGACCTAGGCTGGGCAACAGAGGACTGTGCTCCGTTGTTTACCCTCCTAAAGCCACATGGACTTCTCATGGGGCAGTGCTCCACCTCATCACCTATGCAGAGCAAAACCTACCAGATAAAAATCTGAGCCCCAGGGCCTGCAGTGTCTGTTATCAGAGCTTGCTTGTTTTTATATCACACTCACCCATGAAGCCAACTAACAGCCTGCAGGACTCAAACCCTCAGGTTCAGCATCCCTTGAGGTAAAGGGGAAAAACCTCTCAAATACCTGGCAAAGTCCCCTTCACCTACTAGCACAAAATGTGGAAGTGAATGGATTTAAGGTCTCTAATGTCTCCTCCAGTGCTGTGGCACAGCATCCTGTCCAGTGCCAGATGAGGTGGCTGCACACACAACCATAGCTCAGAACCTCCATCTCTTATAGTCCACAGGGGCACGTCCACACGCCGTGGCCATGTTGTGCCTGTCCCATGTTGGGAGCCCACACTGAAGGGCTCTGCTGAGCAAAAATGGGCCTTTAACTTTTCTAGTAAAAAGGGTTATTAGTCCTTAACTAATGAAGTTGTGATGCAGTGAGTTCAGAGTAAACACTTTCCTGTACTAAAAGTCAGCTGACACACAGGCCTCAACATGTTTTATACAAACAAAGTATATAGTCCATATCAAACTCTAAAATGTCAAGTTTTCATTTTAACCTCCTTAGAAATTTTGCCAGAATATAAAGCTAGGACAGAAATTTGTACACCTTAATTCAACGTAAACCTCTGTCAATGCATCATTTTGTTTCAGATTTTTTTCTCCCCCCCCAAAAAAAAAAGCACATTCAGTACCAGCTACATACTGTGAACTTAAAATGTCAAGGGAATTTCAGGCACAGATGTACTGTCACAGCATCTCTGCTCGCTGTAACTCTGCTTCCCGACTCAGGTGCCTCAGCCTGCTTTACCGACCACCGTAAGGCCTTTTCCTGTGATTCCACGGTTCCTCTCAATGGCACAACAGAAAAGTTCTCCATCCTCACGCCATTCCTTATTTTACCAACGCAGGCTGCACTCCCTCTCTTGACAAAGAGGCCATGGCATTATTGTATCGGTATCTGTGTGCATAATATTGACGTGTTGTCGCTGTTTACGAACCAGTCTGCAATAACTTATGCAAAGACACGCTACTGCAAAGGCAGTTGCAATGAACCACGCTGTAACGTGTAAGCATAAGGGGGCAGGGTTGCACCTGAAATGCCAAAAGGAGCAAGTGAAGGTAGGGCAGATTGTGGAAGGAGATCTGCTGGTGCTAGATAGAGTTATCTGTGAGACAGTGCCTCTCAGGTGTCCTAGCTTTAGAGGACACTGTTATGCTCAAATCCAAAGCTAGACTAATTCTGGCAGCAGGGACGCGTGCCAGCACGGGTGAGGGCTTGTCTCAGCATCTCACCAGACAGCCTCATCACAGCAAAAGCGAAAGTGCTGGGATGTATCAAGAAAATTATTGCAATGATGGGCAGGGTGCCTATATGAAGCTACAAGCAAGCGCAAGGGAAGCTCAGGGAAATAAAAAGGTGATAGGTGATAGCTTGATGGAGACAGACACTGAGAGCACAGGCTGATCAAAGCCTAAGGGGTATGTCTTGGTAAAGCAGGAGAGGCGGTACATCACATACGGGGAGACTATTGAGGACATTTCAAAGTGAAACCTCTGACTGACATGTCAGATGAAGGGGAAAAGGGGGAGCAGCAGAAGGGCTGACAAAGAGGGGAGATGTAGAGGAGACAGCAGGTTGAGGGGTGGATTTTTGCAGCAGTGCTGTGGATTGACGATGCCGTAACAAGATTTCTCTGTGCAAGGCAGGAAAAGGAGGTAACTGCAGTAACGAAGACATGGGGGAAGAAGTGCTTGCAAGAGAGTTCCAGAGGTAGAGGTGAAAATGCCTTGACTTTTTAGTATTTAAATTCCAAGTCTCAAACCTATCAGAAGCACCATTTTTTTCAGTAACTTCTGGTTGTACTATATGGTTGAGCTAATTCCTCTTCTGCTTCTGCATAGACGGGGCACTGGGAGGAAAACCGGACTGCTTCCTGCCTCCAATGGGGAATTTACAGAACACGATTTATAATTTGCACTGCACCAGTAAGACCCAATTATGAACCCAGACACTTGGCAGACACAAGCTACCCCAGGCAGCCTTTCACGTCTGAAATCATTAACAAGATGCAAACAGCAGTAGCTTCCTAAGCCCAATACATACACATGTGTGTGCATACACATACGCTCACCTACTTGGTACCAGAGTAGACTTGTAAATAGCCCAGGACCCCTTCCTCTCCAGTTCAAGGTCCTACAGCAACTTCTCCTGTCGACAGCAATGCGCACATGCTGCACAGAACAGGTAGCATCAGCCTGCAGGAGGGCAAGCCCAAAAGCTGGAGCAGGGGAAAGCTGAGGAAACATGAGGGAGACAGGCGTGACACGTCTGCCTCTTCTTCCACCGCCTTAGGTGATAAGCATGACCCATTCTGAGTAAGAGGTGGGGAAAGGAGGGCAGTACCCAGCTACAAGCAGCAGCAACCCTCCCTGAGTGGTTTGTTTTTATTATGCCCTTATAGGCATAATAGCAGAGAGAGGGAGGCTGGTGGTTTCAGGTTGCCCTTCGTTTCAGGCCGTTCTGGCACAGAAAAGTCAGCGTCGAAATGACTGCAAAAAGCAAAATTGTAGGCAAACAGATATCGACCCTCCAGCTGGATCCCTTACTGTGCACAGCCTATATGATCTGGGGTTTATATATTTCTTGTATTCCACTCCATCCCATTTTGCTGTAGTCACCTCAGAATCAAATTTAACAATACCCATACGCATTCCTAATTGTCATTGCTTATATAAAAATGTTAAGCAATATTGAAAATGCTCAGCCCTTTACCACTATTTTCACAATGTCTCTCTCCTGTTTACAATTTGCAAGGATAGGAAGAGTTGTCTTCACTTACTTTCTGTCCCAAACTTCATTACCTCCACAGAGGTGATATTCTAACAGACTGCAGCTTTTAGCTAGACATAAGGTGTTTGAGAAGGGCACGTTTTTGCCCACCCATCCCAGTTTCCTTTTTCCACATTGTGCTGTCTAAGCTCAGCTCTTCTCCCGGTACACTGGACAGGCATTTTACAATTTATTTGCAGAGGGAGCAATTCCTTTCCCGTCACCTTCCTGAAAACAATGTGAAAGCTCACACGGGTGCTCTCTAAGCAATCTATGCCTATACCCACAGAAACAAAAATGTGCTTGCACAGTGATGATCCGACGCTCTGCATGACCGAGCGCGTAGTCTGCAGCATCTTTCAGAAATGGAAACCAACCTGTGCCTCCCTTCTCTCGGCATCTCTCCTTCCAGAACCACCGCACCCCCAGACACTGTCCCCACGCTCCCTTGGAGCACTCCCCCTCTCTGACTCCAGCAATTTCCCCGCAACGAAGAAGTGTTCCCTCGGTTCGAGCACTTTGACATCCCACAAAGTCCGTAAGGGCAAAACCAGCCGGGTGTTGGGTCTGGGTTGGTTGGGGTTGGGTTTTTTTTTTCAAAACCAAATTTTGGGAACGATCAGCGAAACACAGTCCAAACACAGGCCCAACACATACCTGGGTTAAGCACACACACACGAAAATCAAATCCCTTCATTACCGCACACCAAAGGCAAAACATTCAGAAGACTCTCCCGGAGCAGCAGCCGGCCAGGCGCGGAGCACCGACACCGTCGGCTCCCTGCGCCCGCAGCGGCTTCCAGGACCGGCCTCAGCCCCGGTAAGGCACCGCTCGGCGCCGGACAGGGTAGGGAGCGGCAGCTCTCGGCGCGGCGGGGCAGACCCAAACCGAGGGCACGGACACAGCGCGCTGGCGTTTAGCGACCTCGCTCCAAACCCCAAAAGCCCACCCAGCCCGAAGGGCATTAACGACGGAGACGGCCAGACCGCTCCGACATGCTCAGGCGTAGCCGGCAGCGCGGCACCCTCCTGCCCGCAGCACCCCCCTACCCCACCCCATTCCATCCCATCCCGCGGCCGCCCCGCTGGGGCCAGCCCC
>VXBZ01008484.1:0-51712 GCA_013399135.1 Heliornis fulica | reverse complement strand
TTTTTTTTTTTTGTGGCCAAATGACTTTACTGTGGGTTATAAATCAGTGTTGAGCACTGTGAAGAGCAGATGGGGAGTTTAATGCACCCTCTGCAGCTCAGTCTTGTGTCTGGCTAATGTCCATGTGCAGTTCTGAAAAGGATGTTGGAAATGATTGTTCTTCATTTTAAATTGCTCTTTGGGAGCTACGCAGTTCGTAATGTGCTGCGGAGGCACTTCTCTGAGATGTGCTTTCTTTGACATAGTCTGTAGAGTCTCAGTAGAAGAGTAAGTTGGGATGCCATGAAACAGAGTCAGTTTTGGAGGACAAGACATATGAATTAGTAAAAAACCTTCAAATCTTAAAGGGAATCTTAATTCCCAAGGAACTAGCCAAATTTCTCCTTGATAGTAACCTTTGAATTCAGCAACATACAAAAGAGATGGGTTTGGCTTGCAAGTCATAAAAATGCCCTTTCCATATCTTACCTATGAAAAAGGAAGCCAGTTGCTGGTTTTGGTTTTTTTTTGTGGTTTTGTGGTATTTTTTGTTTATGTTTGGCAAAGGGGCAAAGTCATGTGTATGGAACATGAACACAAGAAGAATAGAGGCACAGCAATTGCTATGATATCACTAATCTGAACACAGACCACCAGCTCTGTTCAACTTGCAGGCACTGGAGAAAAGGGCACATCTGACAGTGGAGCTGATGATGTGAGCTGTTGTGGCAATAACACACACAGCTGGTTGAAACTGCGAGGAAAGAAATATCATAGGCACCTACTGCACTACTGGCAATGATTAGATTGTAGAGGCGAAGAATCCCGCTGAAACCATTTTAACACAAACACCGAGAACTTGCTATATTGCCCTTTCTTGTTTGTATTGCTCAAAGTAAAGGGCTCTTGGTACAAATCCCGTGTCTGGGATGTCACTGGATATAAACAGAGACAGATGGTGGATTAAAGTTCTCAGTATTGATTTTGTCATATTATAGATGGGGGCCCAGGTACCAAGCTCAAAGGAGATGGGAGGGGCAAAAGCAGTAAAGCAAAATGTTTGATTCTTGTAAAGAGAGTGAAGGCAAGATAAATCCTTCTTCTTGTTGCAGCTCAATTGTTCCAACAGTGGAACTGCAGGCAGGGACAGACAGCAGGAATTTCCCTCTGAGATCAAGTGGGAGGAAGATGGAGAGGAGAGGAGAGGAGAGAAGAGGAAGAGAAGAGAAGAGAAGAGAAGAGAAGAGAAGAGAAGAGAAGAGAAGAGAAGAGAAGAGAAGAGAAGAGAAGAGAAGAGAAGAGAAGAGAAGAGAAGAGAAGAGAAGAGAAGAGAAGAGAAGAGAAGAGAAGAGAAGAGAAGAGAAAGAGAAGAGAGGAGAAGGCAAATGAAACAGAACTGAAGCAGCTGCTAAGCCTGATGCACAGTTGCTAGAACTGGTCAAAAATAACAATAAAAAAAAATTGGTGCTTTCTATAGGTAACAAATTGTGATCCCTTGGACTTTTCTCACTTGAGTGGATTTTAGTTCAAAGCCTAATCCATTGAGGAATGAGGAGATTCTTAAGTGCTTCCTACTGATGAATGTGCTTACCCCACAGCATCAGGCATAGTCACTAGTAATCCCTGGCTCTGGGAGAAGCTCAGAAGCCAGATCAGATCTATTCAGTATGTCTCACAATCTCGACCTATGTAGCATAGGCTAGGTCATAGCATCCTAGCTCACAGAGCTACAAAAAATGCCAGTACTTAAGCAAGGAGTGGGAATTCTTTATTTTTTTTTCAGCTGTGCTCTGGTTTTTCACTTTTTTTCTGACTAAAGCACCTCTTGAGGGGAGGTGAGCAGTGCTGCAAGAAAAGGGGACGTGTTTATTCAGCAGAGGAAAATGGGGCAGACAGGCTTTTGTGCTTCTCAGAGGTCACTGATGTTTTCTGAGGGATTTTTTTTGTAGCTTGGGTTACATCATTGATGTCCTGCCACTCTTTGTGGCATCTTCATTTGCTGTGAGCTGCTCAGTGACATTGGTTAAAGCATCACCAGAGGAGTTGTCAGCAAGATCATGTGTCTTGCAGTCAACTTTGGTAGCTGCGTCAGGGCCTCATGCCGAGGCTGTGGTAGTGGGAAGCGCTGCAGCTCCAAAGTAATTAAATTGCTCTTTTATTGCTCTTCCTCCTTCTCGCTTTCTGTGCAAACAGCGCAGTATGAGCTGGCCTTTCCTCAGGACACTGTCTTTCATGCAAAATGCATCTCAAAATGTTTTGCAAAGGTAAAATGTTCCATTAAAGCATTAAATGGAGAAACAGGGAGACAGAAAAGATCTTTTCAGAGAAGGTTTGAAAAAAAAAAAAAACATGTAGGAATGGAAAGACAGAAAAATACATGGAGAGTCTTCAGATGGTGAGAACACCAAAAAAATTCCCCACAAAGCCATGTCTGGATTTTTTGGCCCTCTTTTTCTTTTTCTTTTTCTTTTTCTTTTTCTTTTTCTTTTTCTTTTTCTTTTTCTTTTTCTTTTTCTTTTTCTTTTTCTTTTTCTTTTTCTTTTTCTTTTTCTTTTTCTTTTTCTTTTTCTTTTTCTTTTTCTTTTTCTTTTTCTCTTTTTCTTTTTCTTAAAGTGCAGATGCAGTCAGCTAGGTAATGACTTTGCCTCAGATTCAGAGTGGTAGGTTGAAGATCTGGAGAGCACTATGGATAGGTATGGTTGCCTCTGAAGTTCTGGCCAGGGAAGGGCATGTTGGGGAGATACAGCTTAGTCCAGCTGGACTTTGAAAGCTCAGTGTCATTGCTGCTGCTGTTAGGCTGCCCATGAGGGAGTATGGCTTTAGTGGATTTAATACATTTACATGCAGAAAAGCATGGGAAATGGCACATTATTGTTGTTGTTGTTATTATTATTGTTAACTGCTTTGATGGGTGATGATATGATTCTTCTATCTGCTCAGAGTCATTAGGTGATGGAGTAAGCAAGCAGCTTCTTGATACTCCCACTCTGCTGGAATGCCTGCCAACCGAGCTGCTGTAGCCACTTCAGATGTGTGTAGGGGTTGCTGTCTTCCTGGCTTCACAATGTCTTTACTGCATTAATATTCCTTCCAGGGATACCACAGTTTGTGTAGGAAGAAACTGCTACAATCCCAGCCTTTTGTGGGCTTCTACAATGTGAAATGTGGCAATTTTTCTCTTGTTACAAAACCAATCAACAAAGAAATGCTTTATCTAGATTTCTCCATGTATCTTCATGGTTAGAATCTGCAGCTGGTTCTTTTTGACCTCATCAAATCGCTATAATTTATATATTGAAGTGCTTGGTTGGATGCAGGTCAACCAAATTATGTATCAAACAGAGCTGTATTTTAAAGCTCTGAAGATTAGTCTTTCTGAAGTGCTTAAATCCACTTATTTGTCAATGAAAAGCAGTAGGTGACTGTGAAAACCTCCAGAGGGAGTTCTTATTCATCTAAGTTTGAGCACAAGTTAGGTGTACATGACCTTTTCTGAGGGATTTAAATCCATTTATCTTTCTGCTTTTTGTACCTAGAGAACTTAAGATCTTTCTCAGGAAGGGCTGCTTCATTACACTCCTTAGTTATAGGCACACAGCAGTTAAATAAACTAAATCCCACCCTAGAAACTCAGATCCACACCTGTCCAGCTGACATCTTCACTTTTAACATCTAATGTATAGAGAACTCAGGTTTAGCAAGAGTCAGGATAAAAACACTCTCCACCAGCATTTGGACAGATAGTCCTTCCCCGAGAAGTGCTGTCCAATCCCTCATTCTCTGCTGAGTTCCCAGGGGAAGGCAGTGACTGGTGATACTTTCCTGAACCTAACCATGTTTTCCTACTCTCGGGATTTGTACTCACCTTGTAGCACCACGTTCAGCACATATTTTGTCTTGTACTTTTTTTTGTGAACACAGTGGAGGAAAACTAATGAGTTTGCAGGGTAACATTTTCCAATACCGAAAAGGTTTCTGCACTACAATTTACATAAACATTACTATTTAATAATGGCCAATACTGCAAATAAGAAAAGCCTTTAAAGAATTATTGAGCCAATATTTAACTTCTAATTCTTCCATCACATAAAAGCTACTTGTTAATGCAAGGACCAGCTAAATGATATTTAAAGCTCAACTGACTCCATCGTTAGATGTTTTAAAAATACTGTTAGACCACTATTAGACCTACTATTCTCCAGATACTTCTGCTCTTTTTAATTACCTGCAGTCATTATTAAAAGTAGTTGTTGCAAAGTTCATTGATTCTCCCCATGCTTCCTAGTAATCCACTTAGGAATTTTGCCACCGAGCAACCTCAGGAGAGGTTATCTTTAATGAGAGCCCTATGGAACAACGGGCTACTCATTTCCCTAAATGTCACTTGTATAATATTAATATATTCACATGTTAATGAAAGGACAGGCCCCTCATGCACTGCTTATCCATGATACGAAAAGCTGGCATGGATTAGCTCTGTCTGTTAATAGTTAATATTTATCATAGAATCTTTTAAATGTTTATAAGTCAGCTCTTTGTTTAAGTCATATCTGCAGTGAGGTACATTAAGTACACGGATAATGTCCAAGGTCAGCTGGTGGTTTCTTCTTGTGTCCAGGGACTGCTGCTTCTTTTGGGAATCAGGGTGCATGAATAGCCGGAAACAAATCCTTAATACAGAGACAAATGAGGAAGTTGCAATTGATTTTAAAGTCATGAAATTCATACATACCTTTATGGTGAATAAAGAGCTCTGCAAGCACTGGAACTGAAAAAACTTGTTTTCTTAGAGGTTTTTGTCTTGTGTCCAATGGCCTCTTGTCTTTACAAAGATGTAAGGTCCACTGGAGGTTTTGCTAGTGGTAGCTGTCATAAGGTGGCATGTGTATGCATGTGTGCATGCATGGTTCTTCTGGTGTCTAACAGCACACTTCTCTCTCAGAAGAGGACCATGGTGTTTCTTGACCTGAATTCCCATGGTCTAATTGCTCTTCTTCAGCATAGTGATTTCTTGTAACATCAGATTAAAATCATAAACCTGCATCTTGGGTTTGATGCAGTTGCCAAAGAGAGCCATCCATGATGTTGTATGTCATAGGACACCTGAAGTATTGTGCAGGGCTGGTAGATAAGAAAAAGGCCTATAGGAGACCTCCAGATTTTTTACTTGGTAACTTGGGGCAGACAGACTGCCTAAGGGCATCTCAGATGGTGTTGAGCTGAGCTGAGCCCAAGTTGTCCACTGGTTACGATGGGTTCTTGGGCACTCAGTTCACATAAGACACCTCCTAATATACACATATAGTTTGGTATTTTAATGAAAAACAAATTCCCACCCCTTTAAAGAAATTATTTATATTATTACTTAAGTCAGGGGCAGTGAACTACAGTCTGGAAATGGTTTTGTGGCTGTGTGGATCTCACTGTCGGGCCAGAAAAGCTGTAAATGTCAAACCAAGATTTCCAAATTCAAATCCTGCTCTGTACCTTTAACCTCCCTGCAAACTCCAACCTCTCCCAACAACATATCACTGCATCATCCAGTCCAACCCCTGTTTTTCATATATGCCTATGCCCTTTGCTGTTATAATCAATTGGTGGTTGTACTCAGGTTATGTGTATGTGCAACAGTTACCGATAAAGTATAATAATACTACACCTTCAAAGTGTTGTTCGAGGTGCAGTTTCCTATTAGGTCTTTACACAGAGAGACTTTTGGCTGCTATTGCACCTATATCAGATGATCTGTCTATGAGTAATGGATAAACCTGAGGCAGAGCTACCCTTCCGTTCCTACCTGTGATGTCTTAATGCTGATGTCATTTTCAAAAGCTAGGTGTAGAGCTGTTAGTTAATCAAAACACTACAAATCTCTTGCCTGTGTAGTCTACAACCATTTTATACAATTCTGTCAGAGCAGAAGTGCTTTGAAGTGAGCACAAATGCGATCTGAGCTGATTTTAAAGCCCCATTACGCTGCCAGAGCACTCCAAAGTGGCCTAAGTATAAATGAAAATCAGGACCTCCATCACAAAGATAAACAATCTCATAAAAACATCATTTTGATCCCCACAAAATAGCAGAAGCAATGATGGTAGAAACAAATCTCATCAGGGGCCTCCTGCCTGTAGCCCACCAAGCCAGCTGTGGAGCAGACCGAGAAGGGAAAACAAACCCAAAGCACAAGGCATATCTCATGCAGAGTTGCCTTTTACCTAGGGACTGTAGCAGAGCTACTGCAGCCCATCTATTTGTGTGTGTTGGATGAAATATTCCCAAAGGGGGTCTCTATCTCTTTAGAAGGCACTTTTTTCTTTCTTTTTTCTTTTTTTTTTTTTAATACAGTAATAGATGCTGACTGAAAAAACCCTAAACCAGTGCAAGGAAATAAAGTTCATTAAAGAGAAGTGAGGGGTTTTGATAATTTTAGCATCTGAAACGTCAATAGCTGCTGCTTCTTTTTGTCCCTGAGGTGTAACTTTGCCTTTTCCATTGGTGTCCGTGTTTCATCAGAATCAGATGAAATCTATCAACTGTATGATACCCTTAGATAATTATTCAGAGAGGGGTAACATAAAATTCTATGACATCAGCACCGAGATAGAATAATTCTGATAATGTATCAGTTCCTGACTGCATTTACACAAGCCAACCTAAGAACATTCACTCTGAGAAGACCAGCTTTTCCTTTCAACTCTATAATGAAATTCATTTTCTGTCACCAACTACAGGTGAAGAAAGAGCAGCTGTTCCTGCCGCCTTCTGTGATCTATTCACATTCAAAGTGCTGGGCCAGTGACACCAAAAATACACAAACGGGGTGAAAGCTCTTTTTCTTCCCAAAACAGCTATGCTAATGGAAAGCACTATATTCACGGGGTTTTTGATTGAGACAGAGTTTAAATAAGTTGGATTTGATTCTGAGAAATACTAAACATGCAGTTTGTAAATACATGGGGAGAGTCCTTCGTTGACATTAACATCAGATCTTTTGCCTTTGGCTTCCCTTGACTGCAGTCAAGGATGCTAAAGTATAAGACTGACAGACTAAGAGGAAAATTACTTCACTGCAAGTGCTTATCTCCTTGTAGAAAGCAGAGCTTTGCAGTTTTCTACACTCCTACCCTAAAGCAAACATATTATATATGCTATGTTATGTAGCCATGCTTCAGATCACTTATAAACTACAGTTCCCTTATTCCTGCCTCATTAGATTCTCCTTTATAGTTTGTCCTCAAGTTTTAAAAAGAGAACTCAGGATATAGACAGTTATGTGTTCTCATACAATTTTATGTGCATCTATCCAAATGTAATTCCATTTTACTATTGCTTTTTAACTGTATTTCAGATTGAAGGAAGCTTGATTTACAAGTTCTTCCCCTGTTGCTCCTTTAAGTCTTGGAAGATTGAAGCCCTGCTGAGGTATAAACTGGAACTGTAAGAGAAGATGGCTGTTCCAGGTGTTTGGTGGGATAGGTTTGTGTGTGAAAGGTAGATCGTCTAGGTCATATTCGATTTCTGGGTTATGGTCTCCAGCCCAGGCTCATACTGACTACAAACAACTACTACTATCCAGTGCTAGCCAACACAGGGAGAGTAATGCAATACTCTACTGTATGTAAGCTGTTTCATGAGTACAACGTGCTGCAATTGGTCATTCTGATCAACTGTAAGCTTAGATTTTTCCCTTCACAGGTTTCCAGGTTTTGCTAGCTTGGAAAACTTTACTGTTATTTTCAAAAATCACCCAAGGTGTATGGAGGGCCAGCTCTGTGGTGGGAGAGACAGGCAGCACTTGGAGGACAGGATCTGCCTTGTTTTTTCTGATGGAACCTCTCCATCACTTTCCTCGATGTCCTTTCTTGTGTGCTGTGCTATTTGAGAGCTCTTCCAACAAAAGGTGCTATCAAAATGGTTTTATTTACTAAATTGTTAATTAACAAAATAGAGCAAAACTAAACACATCACTGTTGAGAAGACTCAAGGAACATCTGAGAAAGATGGTTCAGCAGTTTTGGGGTGGTGGGCCAATGGCTGTGTGATGGGAATGATTCACTTGTCATATAATTTTATGCACATGCAGTTCCGTGGGCACCAGTCATTCCCATGAGTGGCAAGAATTGTCTTTTCCAACCTAGTGATCTTGTGATTCTGTGATTCTTGTGATACAGAGCCCTGTAGGGAACCCAGACCCCTGTAAGGAGCAATCAGCCACAAACTGATTTATTACCTTTGCTCAGTCTGGAAGATCGTTTTCTTGAGCCAGGTTCCCAATATTGAAATCCGTGAAATTATTCTGTTTGGCAGATATTTCTTATTGTTAGCAGAAGAACCACAGAAAATGAATTTGTGATTTGGTCTATAATCTCTGTTCCAAATTGTCCTTCATAACTAATTGAAGGAGTTCAGCTGGTGCCAGTTTTTCACCCTCTGCAACAACAACAAAAAACCCCCATTCCTGCTTAGAATCTGATTTTTCATAGATTTACTATTGCAATGCTTTTTTATGGTACAATCTTTGTTGCTTTATTATAATTGACACCAATACACATGCATGTATATACTAGTAAGATGCTGGGTTTATTGGTCTGATTATCAGTACAAGGTAAATTCATGTCCCGGCTTGTGGTCACATGAACTGTGAAGGACTTGACATTTGGTAGAAAAGCCCCCTTAGGTAGTTCCATTTAGTCAACCTTTTAAGTTTGGGTACACTGTAGTGTTATGAATGCAAAGTCCTCAGCAAATAACATCACAGATGAAGGAAGGTTTTGATTTATTTTTTTTGTTACCCTTAACCTGGAATAATGATTTTTAATCTGTATAAATTGCTTAACAATAAAAATTAGGTCTTATTATGCATCCATATGGAATTCTCAGAAAAGAAGTTGAATGATTATGGTGGGGTTTCTTTTGTGGTTTTTTTTTTGTTTGTTTTGTTTTGTTTTGTTTTGTTTTGTTTTGTTTTCCCTAGTATATAGAAAAGTATAGGAATTAATTCTAAAATTTCAAAAACTTTCATTGTGAGTCATATACTGGAGCTTTTTCCCCAGGGTCATTTATTCTCTTTAAGCACAGCTCAGTAATGACCGGAGCCTTCAGTTTATCACTTTGTAGTTATTTATTAGCCTATATGAAAGAAGACTGGTTGTCTCAATCCATCAACCGTGCCAAGTTAAATGAGTTAACACAACACTTTTTGTGTTAATTCAGTTCACAAAGGTAACAGTATTAAATGCACACCATAGTCCTAAATGGTTCCAGTGTGCTTTTGGTTGTAGGAACAACCCCATGGAGGCTGGAACCCTGTGAGCTTGGTTGTCTGCTTGGACATATTTCCTGTAGAAATGCCAGAGACTTTGCCATTCAAAAAAGTGTATAAAAATTCAAAGTTATGACTTGAATTGAAACAAAGGCATCGCACTTTCCCCCAAAAGAAGTTCTTATCAAGCTATTGTTCCTGTTTCTATCATGCAGATGGTGATATTATACCTCCTGACCTCCTATTCATCAATATGTAAGGGTTGGATGCCCCATCCCTGGAGACATTCAAGGCCAGGTTGGATGAGGCCCTGAGCAACCTGATCTAGTTGGGGGTGTCCCTGCTTCTTGCAGGGGGGTTGGACTAGATGACCTCTGGGAGTCCCAACTCTAGTCATTCTATGATCCTATGCACTCAGTTATTAGCTGATAATATAATACAATTAAAACTCCAAAGTCTTTAATTTACTAGTATTCCTGTTAACTATGTGTACTGATATAACACAGAAATAACACCTTTGTGCATGGCAAAAAGACAGAGGTCTAAAACCAGAAAAAGCAATACAGGGTCCAGATACAAGAAAAATGAACTGCCTGAGTGAAACAGACATATCAGACTAATTCTAAAAATGGCCTTACAACAGGCTGTTTAATTTTCATCTGTTTCTTACACTGACTTGCAGGTATAAAAATTTCCTCTTGTCCATACAGGCGAAACTGCTTCCCAGCAAGCTCTCGCTGAGGAGTGATCCCTGTGGATCCCTGTGCGGAGCGACACAGAGCGAGGATTCCTGTCCAGCTCACCTGCAACGAAAATTAATATTCTCAGCACTCTCACATTTTGTTTGCCTGTTTGTTTCTGAAAGACCTTCAAGTGTTTTCAAGACCCCTCAGGCTAATGCTGTTCTGGAAATACAAGAATTCCCTTTGAGCATCTCTTCTCATGTGTCTGTCTGGAGGACCCTGTGTCCAGGGCTTAGACTTTAAGCACCTCATTCACCAAGGGATGGCTTATCTGTGCTGTTATGTGAATGGTAAGTAGATAGACAGCCTTCAGCTTCCTAGGGAGAAAGAGGCCAGGCCAGGACATCCACTTCCAGCCACTCCACAGCTCTTCCTAGTGGCCCATGTCTCCCTAGCTATGATCACCAGATCCAAGTTTTTCTCCTTCATTCATGGTGTAGGTCACTGGCCCACTGCTTTACCTGATGACAAAGCTTGTAACTTCCAAAGCACTTTCTGAGGGAGCTCCTGCAGCAATCTCCTGCTCTTTCTTCTGCTCCAGCCTGTGTGTGGCTTTAATTATTTCCCCTTCAGGTATGTGCAAGCCGCAGACATCTGAAATTGAAAAAGCAGCTCAGGTTGTGATCTCAGTCACACGTCAGCGGAGCTGATGCCAAGTGCACAGGAAGGGTACGGAGACTTTAAATCTCACTACATGCTGGTGTGAGTTGAGTTTTTCACGCAGGAACCAGGAGGGGTGCTGGCCATGGCTACCCTTTCCTTTCCCAGGGCTGGTGATGGAGGAGGGCAGAGGTCTTCCAGGACTCTTGGGGTCTTGGGTTCAGAAGCATTCAGCACAGGGCAGTGCCGGTCCTCATCTTGGTCAGCCTATGTTGTGTGGTCTTGGACAAACAACTCAGAGGTGCTCTCAGACAGGTTTCTTTAGTACTGATGTGCATCTGGCCTGCCACCTCCAAATCCAAGAAAGAAATTAGTGCACCAGCATCATGGGTGTCTGTGTTCACCAGTCAGAAGACACAAGTAGGAAGGGTACCCCAGCATCTTCTGTGGATACTTGTCATCTGACTTTGCACCCGTAAATGTTGGACACCTACACTTGTAGTGAAGGCATTATGGGATCATCTTCTCAAAGTGGCTCCCACTGTTGATCTAGATCTTCTAGGTCCTCAGAGTGAGGGGTAGGATGTAGCTAAGGGTGAGATGCCTTCTGCCCATGCTTATGGCCCACAGCAGCTCAGGTTCAGGACCAACCTGTAAGGTGGTGGAAGGCAGCTAAGAGCCCTGACCCTGCAGGCTGCTGACCACAAGAGAAAGTAGCACTGCTGGTTGGTTTGCATGGGCTGCAAGGATACAGGTGGGAGTATCGTGACTGCAGCAGAGAAAGCCTGTGTGTTGCAGGAGGTGTGCAAAACTTCCAGAGGCAGTAAACGCTGCTTTCTTCTGTTTGGTTTTTTGGGTTTTTTTGTTTGTTTGTTTGTTTGTTTTTCACACATTATCCCATGGTAGGATTATAAGGCTGGAATTTATTCCATAAACCATGCCAGGGTATTTGAGTTTCTATACTATATCTCTGTTCTTAGTTTGGGAAATAATTACAGTGTTTAAAACTGCCACCTGCAGTTAACCAACCTGGAGACGAAGGGTTTTTGCTTCTATAGGAAGTCAACAGACATGTATGAATATGCCTCTTCTTTTCATTTATCCCTCCCAGTTGTGCTATTTTATATGTTAAAAAATATTCTTTCATTCAATCTTATTCTAGAAGACACTGAACCATTTCTAAGAGGGCACTTAATTTCATTAGCTTTTCTGAAAACAAAAGCACAGCATGAACACCTAAGCAGAAGAATTAAATTACTAGATGCAAGTCAGAGGAGGGAAATGCTCTGACACCAGCTTTACAGACTGCAGACTCTTTATAAACTCATCACTGTGGTAACAAAAATTATAGCCACAATCCCAGTGACCAAAACTTTGTGCAAGGGAGAGCAAGACAGGGTGACTTACTACTGTGGTGCTTTATGTGTGTCAGGAGAACAAGGCTGTGTCTGAAATTAAAAAAGCTATGAAAGCAGTCTCATATGGTTCTCTTCTGTTAATCATATAGTTTTACTGTAATATTGAACTTCATTCGTTTCTGAGGTATATTTTGTCTCCCTTTAGCTAGAATAGTCTCTGAAAGCCATGGCTGCCCAGGTGTTTTCTTCTCCAATAGCTGGAAAACCTGAGATTAGTTTACTTGCTTCCAGATAGAACTGGAATAATTAAATGTTAGCTTTCCTGTGAATAATGCTGATAATCAGCTAGATACAGGATCATTTCAGGAAACAGCAAATAAAGTTTACAATTTTAGATTTTATACATATTTTTATATGTACTGTTTTGTTTTATCTAGTAGAATTTCATCATCAAGGTCTTGTAATTTAAGAACAATAAGTCCTTTTTGAATCTGCTCAGTGATAGTATTCATCCACAATAACTTGGCAGAAATCAAATTAATCCCTCTGACATTACTTCAGTTACAAGAAATAAAAACATTAATCAATAAAATTTGCAAATTAAAGTCCACATAGATATTTATGCATCTGGTTTCAACGCTATTGCTTAAATTTCATCTGCAAAATGCTGATATTCATCAATTGCTCAAGCAAAAGGTGTTTATACAAGCAGAATGAGTTATGCAAGGTTTGCATACAGATAAATATCACAGGTAAAGTGTCCTCTGGTTACTGCAGGAAATTGGCAGTAAATAGTTTGTAGTCTTGCTTCTACCATTTCCAATCCCATAAAGGGCTGTTTGCTCTCAATATCTCCCAAGAAGAAAGCTGTGGTCCTTCATCCTATTGCATATAATACAATTATAAACTCAAAGAGAAGCAGAAGGTCTATGAATTGTGGGAAAAGGGTCTGACCATTTGGAAGGAATATGGGAATGTTGTCAGGGCCTGCAGGAATGCGACAAGGAAGGCTAAAGCCCACCTGGAAATGAAGTTGGCAAAGAACATAAAGGATAACAAGAAGGGCTTTTAAAGTATGTGAACAGCAAGAGGAAGATTGTGGGGAGCTGCAGAAGACTAGGGAAAATGTGTGTCCCCTGCTGAAAGAGGAGGGTGTCCTGGTAATGGGGGTTGCTGAGAAGGAGATACTGAATGCCTTCCTTGCTTCAGTCTTCACTTCAGAGACTACCTCTTGGGTCTCCTGGGCCCTGGGAGGAAGAAAGATAGTTTCAGAAATGGAGAATTTCTCTCTGGTCAAGGAGGAGGTGGTCTGGGAGTGTCTAGGTGGGATCAATGTGCCCACAAATCCATGGGCCCTGATGGGCTGCATCCACGTGTGCTGAGGAAGCTGGCAGAGGTGATTTTTGAGCCACTCTCTATCATCTTTGACAGGTCTTGGAGAACAGGAGAGATGCCTGACTACTGGAAGTTAGCCAATGCCACTCCAGTCTTCAAAAAGGGCACGAGGGACCCAGGTAATTACAGGCCGGTCAGTCTCACCTCTGTGCCTGGAAAGGTGATGGAGCAGCTTGTTCTGGATGCCATCTCCAAGTAATTGGATGAAGGTTATGAGGAGTTGTCAGCATGGATTCACCAAAGGGAAATCGTGCTTGACCAAACATGTAGCCTTGTATAATGTCATCACCAGCCGGGTAGATGGTGGGAGAGCAATGGATGTTATCTACCTTGACTTTAGCAAGGCTTTTGATACTGTCTCCCATGACATCCTGATAACAAAGTGGAGAAAGCATGGGATAGATGAGTGGACAGTGAGGTGGGTCAAGAATTCACTGACAGGCCGGGCTCAGAGGGTGGTGATCAGTGGAGCAGAGTTTGGCTGGAGACCTGTGATTAGTGGTGTTCCCCAGGAGTTGGTGTTGGGTCCGGTCTTCTTTAGCATCTTCATCGATGACCTTGATGAGAGAATAGTGTCCACCCTCAGCAAATACACAAAGCTGGGAGGAGTGGTGGACATGCAGGAATGCTGCGCTGCCATTCAGCAAGACCTGGACAGGCTGGAGAGCTGGGCAGTGAGGAACCAGGTGAGGTTCAATAAAAGCAAGTGTAGGGTCTGGCACGTGGGAAGGAACAACTGCAGGAATCAGTACAGGCTGGGAGATGACCTGCTGGAGAGGAGCACTGTGGAGAAGGACCTGGGGGTCCTGGTGGATGACAGGTTGGCCATGAGCCAGCAGTGTGCCCTGGTGGCCAAGAAGGCCAATGGGATCTTGGGGTGCATTAAGAGGAGCATAGCCAATAGGTTGAAGGAGGTGATCCTCCCGCTCCACTCTGCCTTGGTCAGGCCTCACCTGGAGTACTGTGTCCAGTTATGGGTTCCCCGGTACAAAAAAGACAGATATCTCCTGGAGAGAGTTCAGCAGAGGCCACAACGATGATGAAGGGCATGGAGCATCTTTCCTGTGAGGAAAGGCTGAGTGAACTGGGCTGCTCTAGGGAACCTGCTTTGGCAGGGGGGTTGGACTTGATCTCTGGAAGTCCCTTGAACCCCTACAATTCTGTAATTCTGTGATACAAGAAGCAACAGTGGCTGTCACAATTAAAACATTGGATATCAGTATTAATGAGAAAGTGACGATCCTGGTCTTGATAAGGACTGACAAAGCAGTGAGGTGGAACCTGGAAGCATTCCTCAGCACCATCCTTGAGGGGTTTCAGGGTGAAGCAAAGTTACACAGAATCAAAGAAGCATTACACTGGAAGAGACCTTTAAAGGTCGTCTAGTCCAACTCCCCTGCAGTAGGCAGGAGACACATTTAGCTACATCTTGTTGCTCAGAGCTTCATCAAACGTGATCTTGAATGTCTCCAGATATGGGGCCTCCACCACCTCTCTGGGGAACCTGTGCCAGTGTCTCACCACTCTCATAGTGAAGGCCTTCGTAATATATAATCTAAGCCTACCCTGCTCTAGTTTAAAACCATTGCCTCTCACCCTTACAAACAATCCATTTCCAGCTTTCCCGTGGGTACTGGAAGGTACTGGAAACCTGCAATAATGTCTCCCCTGGACCTTTTCTTCTCCTGGCTGAAAAAGCCCAATACTCTCAGCCTGTCTTTATAGGAGAGGTGCTCCAGCCCTTTAACATCCTTGTGGCCCCCCACTGGACCTTGCCTGAGAGGTCCATGTCCTTCTTGTGTTGAGGGCTCCAGAGCTGGACACAATACTGCAGAGCTGAGTAAGGCCAAATGCATAGCAGCCAGAGACACTGCTGGTAAAGCAAACCTGCCAGCCTGCGCAGGACAAGATGAGAAACCTGGACTCCAAATGTGACCACTATATGGATAACAATAAATAATAGTATTTCTAATCTCAGGTGACATTCTGTGGTCAGGAAAGAACATAAGATATAGAAAAGTAATAAGTATTATATTGGGTCTAGGCTTTTGTCAGTATTTCCAAGTTTGGAGCCAATATAGAACCTAATTGTAGCATTTTTCAATATTGCTTCAATAATATTTCAATATTATTATACTTACTTTCATATTTGAGAGGTCCTGGAAGTCTGGTGAAGTCCACACTGACTGTAAAAGGGAAAAGGTAACCCTCATGTTTGAAAAGGGGAAAAAGGAAGACCCGGGGAACTACAGGTCAGTCAGTCTCATCTCTGTGGCAAGATCATGGAGCAAATCCTCCTGGAGACCCAGAAGGCCAACCATGTCCTGGGCTGCATCAAGAATAGTGTGGCCAGCACGTTGAGGGAGGTGATTCTGTCCCTCTACTCTGCTGTCATGAGACTGCAACAGGAGTACTGTGTCCAGTGCTGGGGTGCTCAGAACAGGAAACATATGGAGCTGCTGGAGCGAATCCAGAGGAGGGCCACAAAGATGATCAGGGGCTTGGAGCACCTCTCCTAAGAAGACAGGCTAGTGATAGGACAAGGGTTAATGGCTCCAAGCTGAAAGAAGGCAGGTTTAGATGAGATGTTAGGAAGAAATTCTTTACTCTGAGGTGGTGAGGCCCTGGCACAGGTTGCTCAGAGAGGTTGTGAAAGCCCCATCCCTGGAAGTGTTTAAGGCCAGGTTGGATGAGTCTTTGGGCACCCTGGTCTAGTGGTATGTGTCCCTGCCCATGGTGTCAGGGGTGGAACTAGATGATCTCTTAAGGTCCCTTCCAACCCAAACCAGCTTGTGATTCTGTGATTAAAAGTTAAGCAGGATAGTAGCTGATGATTTAATTACTAGTGATCTCTCCATTCACTCAGGCATGAATTTAAAGGGAGTTGAATGGATAAATCTTCATCCATACAAAGCAAATCAAAGGGAGCATATTTGATTCTTCTCAAATTATTCAAGTCCCATGTTTTAGTTAAAAATGTCATGCAGAAACATATTGGATTCTTGGCCTTCTTTGGGGCTTCTGAGCTGGAGGTATTGTCATTTCTGATTATCAGTATTGCTAGTAATGGAATCAGTTGATCAGCAATGACAATGGGACAACACTGGTTAAACAGAGACTGGTGACAACATTTCATCTCTTAAAATATGAAGTCTAATTAGCCTTAATATATTCTTGGAGCTAAAGTGCACCCCATGTTTTGCATATGTAAGTACAGGAAAATACCATTAAATAGCTTCATAGATCAAAGCACTCCATGTAAGAGTTGAGTACCTGCAACCACGCAGAAGCAGCAGCTCTGTTCGAGGTTTGCGAACTTCCAGGTGAACACTCTGATGGCTCATGGATGGTGAACAGAGGTGGGGAGACTGAGAGGGCAGTGTGAGGACCCATGGAAGCAGAGGTGAACCCTGGGTACCTTATGGAACTAAATGTCAGAGGACAGACAGCTCACACAAATTGCTTCTGCTTTTGTCAGAAACAAGGGAGACAAAAATTTTGCTCAGAATATATAATAAAAGTAAAGGATATATTGTGGTATTCCTCCTATTATCCTTGTTCTATATGCATTCTAGATGTCAGAAAGCAATCATCTTATCTGTTTGTTACAATGAGTCTAATGTGCACCACATAATTAATGTAATATAATGCTTGTAAAGTGTTTTGAAAACTTAAAGTGCAAGTGCTAAGGGCTGTTATTGTAACGGATGTCTTATTTTTTTCATAAAAGACATATAGCAGAGAGTTATAAAGCAATATCCTGAAAAACAAAAAGCACTTATTAATTCGATGGCAACAAATAAATAATGGATAGTCATTGTTGGAAGCTTTTGCTTCTTTGGGTAGTGTTACTCACATAAAGACATAAAGAGCTCTTTGCAGGCCTGAGTGAGAAGGATTACAGCAAGGGGAGATGGGATGGAGGTGGAAGAGCAGCTGAAGAGCAACAGCACAGGTATAAATAGTTGGTTAGTTACAAGAGGAATAAATCAGCCCTTTACATTCTTTTTAGGCTTTTCCTTGTGCAGTTTGGAAAAAAAATACAATACTAGATGAACCCTGATGCAGCAGAATATCCCATCAGTGTGACAGGGGAGCGGTTTCAGGGGGGGAAAGGGCGAGTGAGGACCCAGGCATGGGCAGGTGAGACTTTCCCATAAATACTTTTAGCACACATTGGTGGGCACCCATGATTTAGGAGTCTGAGGTACCAATATAAAATACAGGGGAACCCGAGTGGGATCCATAATTTTTGTGCTGTGGAATTTTTCTTTAGGCATTTATATTTTACAAAGGAACAAGCTCTTCCCACGTCAGATCTGCCAAGCAAATTTTAAGATTTTGTATCCTTCTTTTCAGTCCATTATTAGTGATACTTCCTTTTTTTTGTTGTTTTTAGATCACTTGTTTACTTTTGTTCTTTCAGCAGAAGGGTTTTTTTTTTGGCACAGAGCTACTCCTTACTCTTCTTGTTCTTTAGTCATCCGCCATCTGCATGGCTTGGCAGTGAAGCCACTCTCTTGTAATCCAAGGCTTTTTTTAAAGCCCAGACGAATATCCCTCTGCATCCCTCAGCCAAGGTGCCACATGTCCTAAAGACTCGTTTTATTTCTGATAAAAACCCAAAGACCTGCACTCTGTAATCAATAACACACTCTGACTTACTGAGTGCGGTAAGCCCAGCTGAAAGAAGTGTTGCTGCTGCTGTTTCAGCTCAGGCATCACTCTGTCTGTCTTAGACTTGGCAGTCATCTCGTCTGAGACATACTTTGGGAGAGATCAATTGTTTTTTTCTGCATTTTGCATCATAGTCTCTGTTCCTGCTGCTGTTGCCTGCTCTTGCAGCACTATGTCCAGCACAAGGCCACAAAGAGAGGGAATTGGGTTTTGCTGCATAGGGCTGCTCACCTGCCTGAGTCCAAGGCTGTGATGGGCTGTCAGACAGCATTGACGGTGATCTGTGCTGCTGTGATGGAGGAGAGCATCTTCCCCAGGCAATGCTCATGCCTGGAAATCACTGGGAAAGGGCTATAAGTGATGTTCCCTAGGGGGTGGGAGAGACTGGTATCATCTTAGTGTGAACTGTCAATATGGATGTGTACAGCCTTCTTTGGCATCAAGGAAAAACATACACGTTTGTAGTGAGGAGGGGAGAAGCTTTAACTCCTGGATCAGAGGCAGCACTGCCAGAGGGTTGCCTTTCTGGGAAAACTGTTCTCAGTGTGACCTCAAGATGCAAGGAAATGCCTGCAGAGTCTAGAGGACCTCTTGCAGATCATTAACATTGTGTTTAACTGTACCAGGTCTGGCTGAGATGGAGTTAGTTTTTCCCATAGCAGCCGCCTTCTGTGCTGTGTATCAAAAGTGTTGGTATCACACTGGTGGTGTGGCCACTGCTGAGTGGGGCTGGCATAGCACCAAAGCTGTCTCTCCAACATTCCACCCTCACCAGGCTGGGGGTAGGCAAGGTCTTGGGCAGGGACACAGCCAGGACCGCTGACCCCAACCGACCAAAGGGATATTCCATATCATATGGCAGCTGCTCAGCAATAAAAGCTGAGAGAAAAAAGGAGGGACAATATTTGTAGTTACAATATTTGTCTTCTGGAGCAATTACTATGTGTTCTGAAGCCTTTCTGCTCAGGAAATGGCTGCACATCATTTGCTGATGGGAAGTTCAACATGGCCAAGTGCAAGTTCCTGCTCATGGGTTGGTGCAATTCCAAGCACACCTATAGGCTGTGTGGAGAATGGATTGAGAGCATTCCTGAGAAGAAGGACTTGGAGGTGTTGGTGGATTAGAAATTTAGCATGATCCAGCAATGTAAGAACAAATCTTCTGTTTTCCTTTTCTTGTACTTGCAGCTTTTGCTTTATTAAAGTGCCTTTATCTTAGCCCACAATTTCTTTTTCCACCCTATTTTCTTCCCTCCTTGTCCCACTGAGAAGCGCAGTGATAGAGCAGCTTGGTGGGCACCTGGTGTCTGCCAGGACCAACCGTCCACGTTACTATATGGAGGTTGGTCAGACTTGCTGACAAATTCAGGAAGCAGGTAAATAAAAGTCGAGCTAAAAATCAGTTGCAGGGAATTAATGAAAATATTTTTTCCAATTGTTTGGGACCTAGCATGGTTGAACTGAGTTTTAAATCCTTCTAGAGGGCGACCCTCCTCTTCCAAGTGAAACTTCCTTCCCACTGGTGCTCTTGTTCTTCTGAGAAAGCAAAAACATTTTCATTGAAGGGCATGTGGGACCCTTTAAAGTAACCCCGGTCAAATGTTTGTGCTTGAAAAATTTTCAAATTTTCCTTTTCTTAAAACTGATAAGTTATTAATTATCTGATAGATGGAAATAAATTGCTAAACAATCCTGAGGCACAAGTTTACAATGACTTTAAATTCAAAGAGAAACTATTTCTTCCATCATTTTTCCCAGGGCTTGTAATCTATGTTCCACTAATTAACACGCTGTTTGAATTATACATTAGCTCTCATTCTTATTGCTATATAGTACACTGACTGATCTGCACTTCAGCTTTTTCCCTTTTAGCTGTCAGCCCCTGGGAACCAGGCTGAGGTTTTTTACATGGTACCACAGTGGTATGAGCTGAGGTGATAACCCATCTGTCTCAACTGTTTTCAGCTCCATTTGAACAACTAGGAAAAAACAGCAATTTTATACATAGGGGGGTTTATTTTTATTTTTCCTTGTGTTTTCTGTCTTGTTATTAGTTTTGGGTTTGTTTTTTTTTTCTCTAAGGCTAAAACTCTGCTAGTGGTAGAGCTCATGTGATAGCATGGTGTGTGCCATTCTCTGGATGTAGTTACAGAAAGCTTCAAATCAGAGTCACAGAATCACAGAGCAGCAGGAGTTGGAAGGGATCTCTGGAGATCATCTAGTCCAACCCAAAGTAGGATCACCTAGAATCAAAAAAGTCTGACATAAATCTGATAAACATAGGTGTGAGAAGGGAATAAGCAAAGGGGATGAGGGGTGGCTGTGCCCATCCTTCAAGGACGCAGATCCACCAGCTATTGCTTCCAGAGTTTTGTGATCTTATCACCTTTTTGTGTCCATGAATATTCCAAAGCTGTTGCTGACCTTCCACATCTCCACATATTCTACATCTCTTGCAGGTGACACTGTCTGCCCGCAGCAGCACCCTCTAGAAATAGAATCAGGACAGCAGCAAATTGTGTGTCAAAGGTATGTAGTAACTCTTGGCTCTACAGACAAGTGCTAAAAAACCTGACAAATATTAACCAGGGCTTCAGAAGCACTTGAGGCTGTTTGAAATTTCTTCTGCTGGTTTACAGTCTGTCCTATATTTTGGAAAATTAACACATTTAAAAAAAACTCACAAAAATAATTTCCATATTAGTATAATAGTATCTGATTTATAAATACTTGCATTTTGGGGATTAAGTGCATATATATCACATATATATTTACATTTGCATATGCACAGCGATTGAAGAGCATAAACAAATACAAATATATATGCATATGTGAACATAGCATTCCAGTCTGTATTAATGTATTTTGGTGCTTTTTAAAAAAATCTTGAAACCACTTATTTGTAACCAGAAAATGAGGTTGCATATGGAGGACCTTTTTTGCATGGCTACATTTGTATGTACATGCATACACATATCAAGTGAATACTTGTGATGTGGCATGCTTAATGGTGAATTGTGTGGAACAGACTCATTTTTGCACTGATTCATTTGTTAAAATTTGTATTCTTTCATATTTTCTGCTATCGGGATTTTAAAATTGCTTTTAAAGCTAAAAATGAGCTTCTGCTAGTGTTTTTTATCAACTGAATATGGAAAAGATGTTACATTTGCTGAAATCCAAAGCATTTTGATAGAGTATCTTGTACATCTTCTTAATGGTTACAGAGGAAATAGTGCCAAGAACTTCACCTAGTGTAAATTTTTCTTCAGACCTTCAGTAACTTTTGTTCTCTGAATTCCTTGCAGTCCCAGTACAGAGCAGCAGACAAGTGCTCTGCTTGACTTTTTGTGTGTGTTCTGGGACGTCTTCTCATCTGACAAGAACACTTTTATAGTGTTCTCTCTTCTCTTGAATATAACTATTTCAGATTTTTTTTTCAGATATTTTTGTTCCCTCTTCTAATCAACAGATTTCACTAACATGGCTTGAATTTTTTCCTTTTACAGATCATTGTGATATTTAAAAAACTAATCTTGACACTCTTAGTGTAAGATCTCAGTGTGTATTTGTATTACAAAGGTGTAGCCTGAACAAAAACACAGATGAGAACCTTGTATTAGTTATTTGCTAGACTGTGGTCTGAAGTGTCAGCAGTTTTGTGTCAGAACAGGACAGATACTTACTGAATCAGTGGCTGCCCCTTTCTTAAAGCTTTAGTTCAGTCTATACCAGAAAGCAAACCAGTTTCCTTCATCTAAGTGGCTTCTTGCCCTGTGGATTCTCCAATGTGTGATAGTGTGACTGAGCTCAGCCAACAGCCTGTCACTCAGTCCATTAACTAATCCAAATCTGTTTCCTCCACCACATTGTCAATTTGCGTGAAATAAATGGGATTTAGTAACTTTGAGATTTATGGTTTTTTTACTGAAATTGGCCCACATTGAAAAGATATGAAAAGGTGAGAAATTGTACACAGATGAAACAGATGATATTGTATCAGTTCCACTTCTGTAGGAAATCAGGCACGTAATTTGTAAAATTTACTTTCTTGTAATATAAGGGCCGTTGCTGCTACAACTCCTAATAAAGAAAATGAAATCCCTATTCCTCATCCGACTGGACTCCACTCATTAAAGGGTTAATGATGTTTCTTTCATAGCCAAGGAATCTAAATTAGTAGGCTTCTTCTGGACTGAGGTCTTGTCCTTGAAGTTAAAATACATATAGGATATATTTCTTCATTTCCCCATGGAAGTAGATTTCTCTCGATCATAGCAATAATACATGGCCCAACACTACTTTCACTGTAAATATGAGTGTCCCTTTCTCTGGTGAATGTTATATTGCACAATCAGGTTTTATTTTTTCTATGTCCTTGTAAAATCATTCCATTCCTTAAAATATCTGTCCTGTTTCTGGATCAGTCACGTCCTTCTTCCCAAATGCTATTTTGATGAAAATGCTTCTGGCCACAAACTTTTCCTTTTGGGATGCGCTGAAGCATTGTGACGTGGCGCCTGGGTCTGTAGTCATCGTGAAAGAAGCAGCAGCTCACAGTAAGCAAGGTTGTCACTGTGTGCAAATATCTGAAGTCACCTACACCTCCAACACACCGGGGTTAAACCACAGTTACTGGTATGCAACTGCATCCATTTGGTGGAAAACACAGCTTTAAGGGGCCACATATATTCAAGAACTTTTTTTAACACAACAGCAATATTTCCCTGACAGATAATGGGGAAAAAATTCAGAAAAGTTACGTGCATACAGGTAAAAAATTGTCTGATTCAAACATACTTCCACTCCATCAACCAAAAGGGATTGATAATTCATTAGATAACTGATGTAAGTTGATGTCATTTAACAGTTTTCAGTAGCAAGAAAATATTCCCTACATTACCTGAAGGAGTTCTTTAACCATCAGTTTCATGTATTTGTTTCATTCTGCTAAGGTATTTCTCCACCCTCTCAAAAATCTCACCCACCTTTTTTTTTTTTTCATCTTGATTTGTTCTTAATAGCTCACTTTTTGGCAAGCTTTCAAAGGCCCTTGCACTGACTCTACCTACCAAGGTGTTTCTGCTTCACAGGTACCTGCATCTTCTGGCTGCTGGATCTCTGTGTGTAAAGATTTTAGATTTAAAGTTAAACTATCAATTAGGTGCAGGGGAAAAAAAAACCAACCCCAAAATCAAGCATAAAAGCAAGGAATAAATGAAATATAGCTCTGGTTTTACACCATAGTCTAAGTAGTACCTGATCTTGGATTAAATTGCAGAAATGAAAGTGCATTAATTTTATTTATATTAAAAGTGAAATATCATTATTTTGGGACTAACAGATGTGTCAAAAAATCATCCATTTCTGTTGCTGCTTCTGTTAGTAATAAATTGTACATACCATTCTTCGCACTTACTATTCTTTTTTTTTAATGTACTGTAGCACAGTTAATTTTATACACATATAGAATTACTTGTTTCCAAATAAACATCATATGCAAAATAATTTTAAGCTTTATTCTACTCTATGCATATAACTGCTTATTTTACTATAGTATCCATCAAATAATACTCTCATTGTTAAGGCTAGTAGGTTTGCATATTATGTCAAAAGCTGACTTACTCTTTACCATGTCAAATTCTTATGCTATAAGGTGTCAAATTCATTCTCACAGTGGGGTTGCCTTTAGATAATGGATTCCTGTTGGAACAGGCTGCCCAGGGGGCTTGTGGAGTCTCCTTCTCTGGAGACATTCAAGACCTGTCTGGACACCTACCTGTGTGACCTGTCTAGGGAACCTGCTTTTGCAGGGGGGTTGGACTCGATGATCTCTGGAGGTCCCTTGAACCCCTACAATTCTGTGATTCTGTGAAGCTGTGACTTTGTGTGGCGATTCCCTTTATCAGCTAAACGAATTAGTTGATTTAGACAATTCTATAGATGCATTTCCCAATGCCAACTACTGTTCAGTAAAACCAGCATCCACCTTTCTATGTTAGATAATGAAAAATGCTGTTTCCAAAAAGCTAATTATGGGAGGTGCTGTATGAAGAGGAATTTTCCTGGTCGCTTATTTGCCGATGGCTCCATTTGACATCAAAAAGGCTATGGCTTCGGTCATAATATAGTTTACATTACATAAAATCTTGACCACATCCATTTCTTTGAATAATACTATTACTTTTCAATGCCTCATTTAAAAAAAAAAAGAGTGAACTCAATTTGCTTAAATTAGCAAATCAATGTACAACCCTTTGATGACACAAATTATCTTTGCGTTGCAGAGCACCATAAGAAGAGCTGATCTGTTTCAAATTATTTTGCATAAAATATAGTAATTTTGTTCCAAATATATACTTTCTGCAAGAAAATATCCACATGTGTCTCTTTATCATGTGATTTTCCCCACAGGCGACAAAGCATCTCTGTTTCTACCCCCCTTATCACTTTGATGGGAATGCTATTTGTCACATTCTCTGGGGTGGCTCTGGTTTTCCAGCGGCTTCAGGGACTTGCACAGTTCTAGTCCTTCACATTTATAATGAGAAGCCTTTCCAACAAAAATCTGATGGTGCATATCAGGCTTTCGACTTGCTGTGATGATTGGGGACAGAAAGGAATATGAAACCTGTTCCCCTTTGTGTATTAACTGTCAGTTTTGCTGTAAAATGTATTCCCTGGTCCAATTTCGCTTTGACACATTGACTCCCATAAACCTGTTTTACCAGTACACGAATGATGTGAGGAAACTTCTCTCTGTATGGAAAAATGAGTCTACACAACCGACAGTTACAATACTAGCTTACATTTCTGGGGACAAATACTCCTGGATGCAGTAAGTGAGGGTTTGGTTTTTTTTGCATCCAGACTTTTCTCACACTTCAGCAAGGATGATATATATAATCTGTGACATTTTTTAGCTTATTATCATACAAGTTAGCTCTGTCAGTCCCTGTGGTTAACCACGAAGTGCAGGTGACTCCTATAGAGCTGAAGGAAACTGAACTGCAAATTAGTATTTTGGATTACAGGTATTTTGAATTTCCATGTATTTCACTAAATTAAATGTGCCATTAATTTATCCACATAATATAAGCATGCTTTCTGTTATAAGGGATCTTCTTTAACCAGAGCTAATCTTGGCTGAAAACGGTTTGAGGTCCTACTATAGTAACTGGCAGAGGAGATTATTATTTAAGTACAACGAAAGAGCTCTCTCCTCACTACTTGTAGGATTAATAAATACACTATTTTAACAGTATATTTCTCATCCAAATATCCAATCATATCCAGGTATGATTAAAAACCTTCTAGGGCTTTGGTCTGTTCATGTCAAGGTGCAGGTGAAGCTTACCCCTGACACCTGCTATGAAATCTTTGGGGAGGAGACCAGTTTGCTTCCCAGCCTGCCAGCCAAGGAGTCACCAGCACCCAAGAAGAGATTCTTAGGTGTGAGGAGGGACTGAGGGCTGGACTTTGGAATGCCAGGTACCTCATCGTCAAAGAAGTAACTGGTGTAGGCCTTTGGGTGGATGTTGCATTTTGTTGGATCTTTGCCTTCCAAGCAATCCTGTTGCTGCACATGCTTTTTCTTTCTAGACCCAACTTTGGAAGAGGGAAGCAGCCCAGCAGGCATCAAACATGAGGCAATCACCTTTCTGGATGCACCCCTGCCTCTGCTGGGCATCCCAGAATAAGCTGGGAAAGACACCGTGCTGGAGTTGGAGATGGGCGAGGTGTGTCAGCTCCCCAAACACAGTGACAGTGTGCCCAGTGGAGGAGGGGACTTTCTGGTGAGGCCAAGTGGCTACTGTGCCTCTTCCTGGTAGCAGAGCTGGTGTGTGTTTGGGTTCTTCCTCTGAACCCTGGGATGATCCCTGGGAAGGAAACCTGGCACACTTGTATCTCAAGTAGGTGCCTACTCCATCAGACCAAATGCCCGCTAAATACCTGCAAAAAGACAGAGGGGAGTAGCTGTCAACTTCAGAGGGGTTCTGCTCAGGTCCTGCTTCAGCAGAGCTTTGTCAAGACTGTTTTGCGGGGCTGAGGGGCTGCTGTGCATGAAGACATGGCTGATGCAAAGCAGCCAAAGGGATCTCCTCCGGAGAGCCAAGGTGGCAATTTGGCAAACAGCTGCTGACAGCTCCAGGTCGTCTCTTCCCACCTGGCAACTCTGTCATCTTTTTTGTAGGCACCTTCAGCTTTGCCTGCCAGCCTCAGGAGTGTGACAGATTCCCCGGGGAACCCAGAACTGGCAAGCCTTCAAGGGGACAGAAGGTAAAAGGAGTTTGCTTTGGTTCATGTCAGAACCGACTCAGGTGGATTGTGGCTTTCTCTAACTAATCTTGTGGTGGGATGGAATGGTTTGCAGGTTCTCATTTGCAGGAAACGAGAAAAAGATCAGAAATGGGGAGAGAAGAGAGTCCTGGAAAGACAAGCATAAAGGCTAACTGAGGAAGAGGAGGAGGACAAAGAGAGAAAAAGGTTTGGGACATCAAATGGCAAAAAGATGCAGGTAGGTGCACCAGGTCTGGAAGCCCGGGTGTGCACCAGGCTCTGCTGCCCCTCTTTTACTACTCTCAGCACTGCTCTGAGTCAGTGCAGCTGCCAGGCAAGGGATAGGCAGGGCTGGTGCTGCGGAGGGCTTGGCAATAACCCCCCGGCCTCTCCCAGGGACTCGCAGGGGGCATCCTGCATCTCTGCACACATCTCTGGGGGCACTGTCTGTGGGGATGAGACACCAGAGCCAGCCCGTAGTGGCTGCCAGCAATAGCTCTCCCTGCTGGGCCCTAAACAAATCCTGGCAAAGAGTGGCATTCCCCAGAAAGGGGAACGAAGTCCCACCTCTTCCTGCAGCTGTGGGTTTAGCAGAGCACTGAATCTGTCCTTGCATGTGTGGGATCTATTTCACCATTGGACCTGCCAGGACTCCTCCACAATAAAATGATCTGTTCTCCCTTCTGACTGTGCCTGCCATTGGCTCTTCTGAAGTGGGGAGCTGTTGTTTTGTGATGAGTCCTTGGGGAGGGGCCTGGGACAGACCCTGGTCCCAGCACCTTTTCCAGCGGGCATCAGCATTGAGCGCAGGTGAGGTGAGGGCAGGGCATGGGTACCAGGAGGGTCTAAAGCTCCTCATGCAGTCAGTGTCATCTGCAGCTTGCTGTCCCCTAGGGACACCATCCTTTCATCCTGGCGGTCACACAGTTTCTTCAGAATCCTCTACCCATGGAAACGGTAACCAAACTTACCCTAAATACTCCCCTCAAATCACTACCCCACCTATTTTTTCACACAGAGCCGTAATATGAAAACTTTATTCAGCTGTCACTGAAGGACTCAACTAAGTGTTCTGTTGCTTACAGAGATTTATTTTTAGCAAGGAGCTTAAAACCCCTGAGCCCTTTGGAATCATGCTCATCTCTTTCCCCTGGATGAGCATGGCAATGCTCAGCAGTTGTAGGGAATCCCTCTCAGGGAACACTGGACTGTCCCACAGACTTGCAGGAAGAATCAAAGTGCTATAAATACCACTCCTTTCTTGCCTTTGAGTGCTTACAGTCCAGTTGGGGCATGGCAAGTTGAAAAATATGAAACAGAGCAATGAGGGTGCTGGGAGACGGGGTCCTCAAAATTTAAGGCCTTGTCTTTTGCATAGCCACCCAATCTATCACCAGGAGAATTACAAAGTGCTGATGTTCTGCGTTTGTCCTTTCGTGTACCTGTTGTGCCTTTCATATGAGGGGCTTTTTAAACAAGAAATGAGGGAGAGAGTTTGTGGAATGAATGTGGAGAACAGATGTGTGACTTGTGCATTCCCCTGAGAAGGAAAAGCTTACGGCTACCCGTGGCAAGCAGTCAGGAGGATACCTCTGGTTCATTACTGGAGGAACAGTACCGGGGTGTAGTGGTTCAGCAGCTGAGCACCACGTGCAGCTCACTCACCCCATCACGGAGGAGAAACAAGCAAAGCCCAATGGGTTGGGATAAGGATAAGGACAGTTTACTGACAAGCACCACAAGAGGGGAACAATAACAGAGCCCGTGACAGAATTCACACAGACACCTGGTGATAGCACCGGGCACTTTACCAAGCTGATGAGATGGTAACATAGAGCACCACACCAATGCAAGTACTAACCCAATGCCTGACTGCACTCAGACTGCCCCAGAGCTGCATTGGCTGTACCATGCCTAATCAACCCCTCTTATGGCGGCTTGATGTCAGGTGGTGTGGAAAACCACCTGGGGTAACTGAGCTCACCTGTGCTGGCTGCTTGGGGAAGTTAACTCTGACCTGGCCAGGACCAGAACATTATCAACTCCTTTTTTCACACCATCTGCATCATGTCTGGATCTTACATTTTCAACTGATTTGGGTTGTTCATAACATATTATATAATTACATCTTATTTATACCCCCTTATATGTACTGACATGTTATTCAGTACCAGCTTAGTGGCTGCCCTCACCTAAAATTAAATCCCCTTGGGGTGCACTTGATTTTTCCATCATTTTCCATGACCCACCAACTGCACTCAGGTCCCTGAACAAAAGCAATCCCACAAGTGGGTTTGTCTTTGCCTGAAGTGGGGATAACCCACACTGTCTTCCCCAACAGGTTTTTCATGTGCACTACAAGGACTTAAAAGCTCTGCTGTATCGTGTTATCTCCTGTATGAACTCCCGCAGTTCAAAAATGAGTGGGCTTGTATCTTAAATAAGTAAGATAAATCAATTAGTATTCATTAATATTCAACATCAACATTAAATATCCATACACGACCAAAAGGGTGGATTGTGCTTGAAGCACTCACAACCTCAATTTTTTTCCAAAACTAGATCTCAAAATTTCTCATATTTACACATCACATTTTTATGGCACTTCAAGCATTTAATTGCCTTTTTACAGATCTCTCTATCCCCCTGGTTTGATTTGATGATTTTACATCAGGTGCTGATGAGCTTTCAAAGATGGTTGTACAAACTGTAACTAGGACATAGGCTATGCTTCATTTGCCTCATCAGAACGTGTGTCTCATATATGATCACACACAAACCTAGAAATTCAGGTAGTTAGCTGCTTTCCATACTTTCTGCACCACAGCCTTGTATGAAACCAAACCATTCTGGAAGTAACTTCATCATTAGGTAACTTATCTTGTGTACAGTGCGATCTGGATATGTGCTGTATTAACTGAAGGAAGAACGGACTTTGGCTCATACTTGTCCTGTTCCTCCTTACCCCTCAAGTGAGATGGTCTCCACCTAATCACACTTAAACAGTACTTGCTCTTGCCATCCCTTCTCCTTGCCTAGGAGAGGATAAGAATCTTTCTTATTTGTTTCTTATGCATTTTAAAGTAATGTAGACAAGCATGTCTCATGGTTCAAGGAGTACAGTTCTCAGTACAGTGTGTTGATAGCCCTTCTGTTTGACATTTCCACAATTCTACCAAAATTCTACCAAGTTCTCAAACAGACAGACCCAAACCTGTGTTTAAATGAATGTGTCGTCCCTGGTTCCTCAAGAGGTAGTTTTCTGCATATTTTTATTGTTGTGATTAACAGTAGGAGACAAACATATAAATTAATTCCCTCATGTTTCCCTATTACCTATTAGGATACAATCTCTTTCCTCTCCACCAAGATTCCAGTAATTTTAGTAATGTAAGTAAAAAAAGACTCAGTTTGTGAAACAGGGTTTCAATACTTGCAATAGAAGTGAGTGGAATGTGAATTATTTTACCTTCAGGATTAAAAAAAAAATATAGCAAAAAGGGTAGCTTCTTTAGGTTCTATAGATGACTAACGAACCCTCTGTAAACACTGATGTGATGTGAACACGTTTAGACTAAGGTGTTGAGATAGATAACTTAATTTCTGACCATTGTTAAGATAGCATTTACTGATAGATCAAAAGAGATGACATTCTGACCCATGCTGGTGAGGTGGTGCAAACATAAAATAAGTAGTGGTTAGCTAATAGAACAGGGTATCCTGATGTGTGGCACAGGATTCACATCACACGAGCTGTTAATTGCTGCATGAATTAGGTTGTACTCAGGGACTGCAATGTGCTACATTACAGACAACAAGTTGTGCTATGTATTTTATTTATGATCTGATGATAAAGAAATTTATTGTGCTAATAAAGAAGTATCTCCTTTCTCAGGGCTTAATATCACAACTGCTTTACAGCTGCTGTAATTTTTTATCCGTTGGGGCATATCCTTTTTATTGTAATTGTTCTGGAAAAAGAAATTTTGTTTTTTCCAGACATCATATATTTATTTCAGCTACCATCTATCAGTAGAAATATTTTTTTTTCCAAAACAGGAATTCTAACCAAGAAGGTATGTATGTTCAAGTAAGTTTCTTCTATTGTGAGTTACATAAATGGTCAAATACCAATATATAATGCAAACTTTTGTATACTCTATTAGGTTATATTTTTTAAAATTAATTTAAAAGCCTTCTATGACAGACCCTGACAAAATCAGGTATTGTTCTCTAAGGATGACCATGATGTTCAATTTGTCTAACATTTTTCTGTCAATCAATGTAAAGAGCA
Organism: Heliornis fulica; assembly: GCA_013399135.1. Taxonomy (NCBI): domain Eukaryota; kingdom Metazoa; phylum Chordata; class Aves; order Gruiformes; family Heliornithidae; genus Heliornis; species Heliornis fulica. Next base: position 21,124 of record VXBZ01008484.1, on the reverse strand, counting down.
GAAAGCACTTAATGCACAGGGAAGGAGCTAATTTTTTTCATTGTGTAGTTATTGGAAGACGAAGTGATCAACTGGTGAATGAGAATTCAGAATAAAATCACTGAAAGTCATGCCTTATGTAGGCACATACTGACAGATAGTATCCAAATTATGGTGAGCTATGAGAAGAAATGGAGTGAGTAGATTTTGAGTCACATCCTGACTATGACTCAGGTGTTGGGGTCTAGCCAAATAACACTTACTGCATCCCAACAGAGAAAACTCCACAAGACCATAATGAAGAAGAGTTGTCATTCTCCTTTATATTACAAGGGCAGGCACGCATTCACACCTATGTCTTTCATTGGTACCCGACGTTAAAGGTCAGGCAACTAAGCTGTCTGGGTTCAGTGCTATGTTACATACAGAAGGCGCTCAGGGAAAATTTAGCTGGATAGCCCATCAGATAAATAGATCATTTCATGGCCACTAAGCTGTAAATTTAGTTTATTTTTAAATATACATATCTACAGTTAAATCTGTATTTTATAGAACCAACAAGTGACAAGAAGAAATGGCCTCAATTTATGCCAGAGGAGGTTTATAATGGAAATTAGAAAATATTTCTTCAACAAAGGGTTGTGAAGCACTGGAACAGGCTGCCCAGGGAAATGGTTGAGTCACCATCCCTGGTGATATTTAAAAGACATGTAAATGTGCTACTTAGGGACATGAGTTTAGAGTTTAGTGGTAGACTTGGCAGTGCTAGATTAATGGTTGGACTTTGGTTTAAAGGCCTTTTCCAACCCAAATAATTCTATGATTGCATTGCAGATGATCAGGTATTTCTAGAAACTTGAAAGCCAGCAATTATAACTGAAGAACAAAGAAAAAATTAGTCTGTATAGTGGCATGTCTAACAGCAAGAGAGACAGCTCTGGCCATCCTGGCTTGATGTAGCTGTCAGGTAGCAGCAAAAGTGCATGAAGAAAGGAACTGGATCCCTGATACTGGGTTAGGAATATGCTATGTTACAGAAATGGAAGAAAGGCTCCTTTAATAGAGGAGAATTCTGTTCTCTTTTCTTGCTCGCCTCTGCTAATCAAGTCAGAGAGTGATAAAATCGTAACTGCTGGATTAGGATGTGCTTAGCCTGGGTGATGTGGCCTGACAAGCCATTTGGGAACTGGGATGGTACATTACATACTTGTGAGTTCAATTAGACCCCAATCAATTTATTTTTTTTTTTACTGTGGAAATGCTGTAATATAAATAAATTTATGTTTAACCAGTGCAATGAGGTTTCCAAAAAGCAATGTGGAATATATGACCACAGAGAAATATATATTTAAATGACATCATCTGTGTTGTAAAACAAAAGATGCTTGGTGTGATTCTTTGGCACTCTCCCAAAGATGATACCTTAAAAATCTGATAGATATACTGCCCTTCTAGGTCAATAAAATTTCACATTGGAAAGGGGTGACAAGCTCCTGTCTAGATTTTGCTTTATAAATTTCTTGTTTCAAAGGTCAGTGCTCAAGAGTGCTACCTTTATCTCCTGACTTTCTGTGGTAAATTCAGAGCTAATAGCCAGAACTTGAGGCCTGGCAATATAAAAATGGTAATTGACTTCCATAATCACAGTCTAGTCTGAGGGAGACAAGGAAACTGATATGGGCTTTAATTATTAAAAAATCCTGACATTTTGGTGGTCATGGTGGTGGGTTTTTTACTAGCTGTTTCACAGGATTTTTTCCTAGCTGAAATCTCTGTAGAGCTCCCAGAGTATGAATTGCAATCATGGCTATTTCTGTAGCAATCACACAGTTCTTCATCTCTAGCACAAGACAAAGGACAGTGTGCAGAGAGCAGGGTAGAATAAATATACCTCATCAGTTGCCAATTATCTAATTAGCAAATGGAAAAATGTGTGGAAATTTAGAGAAAACAGGGAAAGTTGGCATTTACCTGTGAACATGTATTTGTGGAAGGAGATCATGCTGCAGGTGTTTCTTGTCATGCCCTCTATACTCTCATGATAAATGATTCATTTCATACAAGAGCAAAACAAAGGTGTATCATCATGAATGTGGATCTCCCTTATCTTTAACCACCAAAACCCACGGGACAAGCTTAGTGGTGCCAATGGAAAGAGGCAATGCTTGGCAGCATATCAGGTCCTTCCACCTTCAGCAAAACAGTCAAAAAAGCTTTTGATGCACTGGATTACTGCATCCAGCTCTGGAGCCCTGAACACAAGAGGGACGTGGATCTCTTGGAGCAGGTCCAGAGGAGGGCTACAAGGATCATCAGAGAGCTGGAGCACATCAAAGACAGGCTGCGGGAGCTGGGCTTGTTCAACTTGGAGAAGAGAAGGTTCAGGGGAGACCTTATTGCAGCCATCCAGTACCTGAAAGGGGACCTACCGAAAAGATGGAGTGAGACTGTCTGTAAGGGTGATAGGATGAGAAGCAATGGTTTTAAACTATGGCAGGGGAGGTTTAGATTAGACATTATGAACTTCTTCACTATGAGGGTGGTGAGACACTGGCACAGGTTCGCCAGAGAGGTGGTTGAGGCCCCATCCCTGGAGACATCCAAGGTCAGTCCTGATGAAGCTCTGAGCAACCTGATCAAGTTAAGGGTGTCCCTGTTTACTGCAGGGGGGTTGGACTAGATGACCTTTAAACATCCCTTCCAACCTAATGCATGCTGTGGTTCTATGATTGCTCAGTCAATAACAAGCCTGCTAACAGGCTACCACTCTGAGTCAGCTGAATTAGAGCAGCCAAAAAGCCTCAGAGTTTTCTTCAAAGTGTGGATGAACATTAAAGTCCTTACCACAATTGGAAAGAAAACAATGATGAAAAAAATTTCGATCAGCTGAAAACCTTAAACATATACCCATCTACATTGTTTCTTACATGGAGAGGTCTCAGTGAAACAAAAGAGGTCAAAAGCTATTTCGACACCTTTTATGACTATGAAAATCAATCACATAAGCCCGAAGAAGTCAATAGATATTGGCTTAGATTATTGTGATGTTAAATCTATATTTAATATCCATGCATTGATGTTTTTAAGTAATGTGTGCAGAGAATTTCTGTACAGTACTGAGGGAAAATACTCTCCCTGAGTATTCAATTCATATTTTAGTACAACCTGAAGGCTCTGAAGAGGATGGGCTCATTATATAGGTATCTATAAGCTGTTTAAAAAGATGTGGAATGACTATCATCTTCAGGACATTTTAGTGTGTGAGCCTTTTTTTTAAAATTATTTTGTCTCTATTTTGCAGAAAGTGGCCAGAATCATATTGATAAACAGATTTGTACAGTTGTTAAATCCCTTAAAACAGCTTCCTTCATTTTCTTATCCTACACGCTTGGTTTGCAGAAAGAGAGGAGTCTTCCACTGCATAAAGTCATGATTTGTAGAGACTTAAAAAAAAAAAAATGCCCCAACCCCAAATACTTCCAGACAATAGTTAATGTATTTAAACACTGAATTCACACAGTTGCTTTTTTTCTTCTTTCTTCCTAAATAAATTAGTCTGCTAGATTTACTGGGTGAGGGTTTTAAAGTTCCAAGATTTGAAACATCTCATCTCAAAGGCTGGGTTTAGCTCCAGAAATAAAGTTATAAAAATACAGGGAACATGTCAAGGCCTTTAGTTTCCTTTTTTATACTGGGTTTTCACATTTGGAGGGAGAAGTGAATATATGTGTTTGTGTTTCTGTGCTTCATATTTAATTATTTGTTTCTGGGATTATTTGAGGATGTGAGGTTTTTCCTATGATTTTGCAACAGAGTGGGTATTTACAGCTCTTTACATGCTTTGAAATTGCAGTGGAGTTGAAAAAGCAGAGAGGGAACTTCCCAGAAAAGTAAAGAAAATAAGGAATGCAATGAACTACTCTCTGAAAAAAAGGAGAATAATAGCAGAAAAAGAAGTCAAGATAGAAAAATAATTAAGATAAAGGTGCCAAGATAGGTGAATAATTGTGAAGTTCAGTACTGCCAGTTCTTTTGCTGTGAGAAGGTACTGCTGCTTTATGAACAAACTCAGGAATGCACAGCAGTGAGTATGCTGCCCTCCTCGTAGCTGAGAAATTAATAATTGGTGTGTCTGCCTTCCCTGAGGATTTTTGTATTCTTTAAAGTTGCCCTTCTCCTGGAGCCTGGTGGAGTTAGGAGATGTTTGTGCTTGAAAATCCTGGTGTGTTGTTTAAGTTTTAAGTAACTTTTATGACTTCTTCCACTTTGTTCCTCTTCAGTTAAACATTGGACTGGTTTGCCATTTGCCAGCTTTGTTGACCTGCAGGTGCTGTTTTCCAGCTTTAAGTGAAACAGAGCAGCTTGGAAGCCATGCAGTTTTTGTTTTTACTCCCTGGCATGGTCTGCCTTAGGAGCCTTTTACTGGTGGCTGGAGGTCCACGTCCTCCTTGCTGGTGCAAGCATGCCCCTGACCTCCTGCCCTACCATACAGCTCTTGGTCCACATGTCATGTCCTCAGCAGAGCCACAAACGCAGGGAAGCAAGAGGATACACACAAGTTACACTGGTGGAGAATGTTTTCCCCGTATTTCATCCCCTCTCCACTGTTAACATCAATAATCTATTATTTCAAATATTATTTCAAAACTGTGTGTGTCTTGAAACACAAGAGGAGTGTGCTGAAACCTTCACGTTCCTAATTCTGATCAAAAGGAAGAGCCTAACAGCTGAGTAATATAGGAAAAGGGATTAAAATATTATAATCTCTTCCTCTGATTCCCCAAGTCAACATTTTTTTCACTATTTTGTCTGAACTCCAGAATATATCTCATTTGCAGTTACAAAACCACAAGGTTTTAGTTGTTTATATATCCCCCAAAGGAACAGCTCTCAATTCCATGGAGGTGACTGGAGCTGACAAGGGGTCTCTGGCTGCCCTGGCTGGGAAGGGCCACGTTGCAGCTGTCGTGAGGTGACAGGTGCTTCCTGCTGAAATTCACCCTCATCAGAAGTCTGTCATGATACCAGCTTTTAAGCTTTATGCAGAACATATTTCTTAGGACAGCGTTTCCTAATATAACCTTGACAGCTGGCTGAGCATCTCTTGTGCTTTCAGAAAGTCCAATGCAGCTCATAACCCATATCTTTCAGGATAAAAAGTATTCTTTGTTCATTAAATATAAAAACAGTACTCAGATGTGATGGTGGTAAAAGCCTTTAGAAAAAAACCCAGCACATTCTCAACAGTGATTTTTTGAGGTGATCTTTCTGTTATTTATAATGTTCTAATGCCTATCCACATCTTGCTGTCTGGCTTCTTCCAAGCTTGCTTTCATTCTAAATAAGAATAAAAAATAATGACGAATGTTGCAATCAGATGTTATCGGGAAAGGTTGAATGTTTTACACACTAAAGAAGTCAACTCCTTGTGCTCTGAACAAATATAGATGCCACAATATAAAGATGCCACAAAGAATATTTTAATGCCACTGTAAGTAAAAATGCATCCACTTTTTTAATATGAGAAAAGAAAATCCTTAAGTATAAACCCAAAATAAGGTGTTGAGGTGTGGTGGGTTGACCCTAGCTAGACACGAGGTGCCCACCTAAACAAGTCCTGCCAGGACCCTGCTCCAGCACTGGCTTCCCACAGTGTCACAGTCTCCTGCAGTTTGTGGAGAAGCTTCTAGCAGCTTCTCACAGATGCTAGCCCTGTAGACCCCCTGCTACCTGAACCTTTCACAAAACCACAGTAATTTTAAGTCAAATGANGAAGGAAGGAAGGAAGGAAGGAAGGAAGGAAGGAAGGAAGGAAGGAAGGAAGGAAACAGTGGTGAAAACACATTATTTCCCTGTTGTGTTACATGCAGGAGGTGAAATTGTACTACCTTTCTAGGTGCGTGGCCATTGTGCCTGCTTTTGAATTCCTGAGTTGCTGGCACTTTTCCTTCTCCTTTAAGGATGAAAAGACATAAACCACTACGTTTGCATTTCTTGTCCATGAGCATCTCCATGATCAGAGGCGTCAGGGCAGGGCAGCCGCTGTGCTCTTGCTGCACCGACACCTTCGGAGATCCTTCCAGTAGCAGTCACCCCCGGTTGCTTTCTCCCAAACTTATGTCAGAAGGTTTAGATAACACTTTTCCTGTTTGAAATACCTGTGTACATGTGTAGACAGAGCGGTGGGATCAGCACCAACTTGGGCTGGGAGAGGGCCAGCTGTCCTTCTCTGGGACTCCGCTTGGCACCAATACTTGCAGGGGAAAAAGCCACTGCCCCTGAGCCCCATGGAAAGGAAAATGAGTGTGTGAAGCTGTAGCATTTGTGAAATTTTGAAAAACACTATGGGACAAAGTTAAGATGCACAGCAGTGTGCGTAAATGCCATTCAAGCATTCACACAGCTGCTCTCCATTTCTCATATTTCCTTCATTTTAGCCTGAATTTTTCTCACTAGAGAGGGGCTAGATCTGTTTTCTTCCCCACCTTAGCCTGCTTGAACTAAAACCCGTATATCAGGTTGTAGATGGGCAGAAAGGAATCACACTTTCTTTCCAACAGGGCTTTTCCACAAGCTATTTCCAACCTCCCTTTCTCTCACCAGGTGTTTGCTTGGGGTGCTATGTGGGGAACCCCATGTCCCAGCTCTCTATTGGCCCCCCAGGAATATGCCTCAATGTTGCCCTGAGTGCTACACATCCTGCGGGATTATTCACTCTGAACACAGATTTCTTTTGGAAAGCTCAGCCTGGCTTTTTTTCTTCCTCTAATTAATGTCAGAAATATTTTATTGTCATGCTCTCTTTATCCCAGCACTCCTCTAATTATCTCACTGAGTTATTCCGTGTGCGTTTGAGGCTGTTGAGTGTTAATGAGCCTGTCAGTCACAGTCTTCAAAGACTTGTAGCTTCAGAGAAGCCGGAGATGGAAAGGACCCATTAGAGATGGTTAGTTCCTGTCTCGGAAAGCACGAGTCCTCCAGGCTTAGTTTAACTACTTGTAAAATTGGCAACATTTCTTTTGAGCTTTGAGGGTGGCATATGTGTTTTTTTCAGCTCAGCAGTTTGGCCAAGGCAAACTTTGCATACTAAAACGAAGAGTTACTGCTGGGTGTCAAAGGCTACGTGAAAAGATTATTCCTGATTTGCAAGCACACTGCTCTCCATTCTGGTCTTATCTTTACAGCACACCTATGCTGAAACTGCATTTCATGCACATAAAATCCTTTCTGAGCTTGCTGAGGTATGGGCAATACTTGGAGAGGCAATACAGCATCCTGAAAAACACATGCAGGATTTTTGGAAACCAGATACAGAGGACCTAGAATATTACACCTGGCCTATGACCAAGACCTGAGCTACCTCTTTGGTTTAGAGCTATTTCATGCATATCTCCTGAGCTGGACTAATCCTGTAAGCTGCTGCTGCAAACTCTTACTGAGCCACAGCTCCACAAAACTAGCTTTGCTTGCCCAGCACACCTTTCTCATTTTATTTAATCTAACACTTTGGAGACTCCAGTCATGGGAATGGCAGATGGATGTTTCTGCTGCATGAGGGACCTCCATCTGCCACTGCTCTGTCCATTTGCAGTGTAGAGATCCAGCCTTTCATGCAAGAAGCTGGTCTCACTGCCTGCTCCACTGGCTGGGCTGATTTGGTAAGGTTGAACTGTAATAACGAGAGGTGAAATTTGGCACTAGCAAGTCACGACAAGTGCCTATTTCCATGAGGACTCATGTGTAGCAGGTGATTTGACAGCATAGATATTTCCCACAAGATGCAAGTGCCCCTTGCTTTTCTTATCTCTTATTTTTAGTTTTCTTATCCTTGCATCAGCACTGTATTCATGATAAATGAGCAAAGCAGACATGAGATATTCAGAGATTTATGTAAGTGTTATCTACCTACCTACCTACCTACCTACCTACCTACCTACCTACCTACCTACCTACCTATCTCCCCCTTGCCCTCAAGTTGGCCAGAGTCACTGCTGTGACTGGGGCAAAAGCAGCCAAGCTCTGGGCAGTTCAGTAAGGTCTCAGGTCCAAACTCCCTGCCACCAGAGAGAGGAGCTGCAGGGAGTGGAGTCCTTGGCTTGCCCTGGAGGGCTGGTCTCTGACATTGAGTTACATGATCAGCATAGGTGCCCACAAAAGCTGTACCAGAAAAGCCTGCAAGGCTCTTCAGCTCATCACAGCAGTCATGAATCCCAGCCCGATCTCCAGCAGTTGCAATGCCACTGGGGAACCCCACTCGTAAAATGCCATTCTTTTCTCGTTCACCCCACCCAGACCCACTCACACTGTTTCCACAGAGCTGTTTGGCTGACATGTCCTTTGATGTGCACTTCTCCCAGACCCAGAGGACCCAGAGCTGAAATCTATCTCAGGGGCAGGATCCTCCCGGCCTGAACATCTCCTGACAGCTCTTGGCTTCCCAGTAGCAGCACAAGCCCATGATTTCCCACCCAGCCCACACCAGGCAGAGATCAGCCTCTTCTCTCCCTTTTGGCAGTCACTTCTCTGTCTCACACCTTTGCAGCAGCCACCCCTCTGCAGGCTGAACAACACTGTGGTTTGATCTTTACTCATATGCTGTATCTCCCAACCATTTATTTGCTATCTTCAGCACAAAAACTTGGTCACAGAAATCCAGAGACAACTTTCTCACGGCATACACCTCCTTTGCTTTTCGAAACTAAGCAACTCCTGCCCTATCTTCAGCTGGTGACTGCAACCCAGCATGACATCTACCTTGGAGTAGGTTGTTTATTTCTAAATTATCTCAGTAATCCCCTGAGACTTGATGCATTTGGCTTTCTTCTGAGTGGTTTCATAAGGCTTGTTTATTTGTTGCAGTATCTTTCTGGGACCTGAAGACTGGGAACTGCGTGGCTCTTCCCTGCCTTCTCGTACAAGCTCAGCAGCATCCCAAAACTGTCAGGAGCACACATCTTCAGCTCACCGCAGCTGTATGCTTGCTGGGGTGGACCCTGAGGTGGGTCTTGCCCCTTTGTCATGAGTATGCAATGACTAGTCAATTGATTGCAGTCAACCTTTCAACTAAGAGAAGCAAAAAACATTTAACAGGGATGCAGGCAAAAGTTATTAAATAGTAAATAACTTTCCTTCTCTACTGATAATGGACATTTCTTGTTTCCTTATTCATTTTATGACCAAAGATATTTAATTTTTGCCTTTCTTCACCTCATTTTCCTATAACTTCATGTTTACATTTTAAAGTTGTCCTCACCAGTCTTTTTTCACTTCTCTTGCTATGTGGCCCCTTGAGCATGGGTCAGTGAAGAGCTCCATAATTAACCACAATAACCTTACTAAACTTCATATTCCTCCTGCACCCCAGGGCCCAGTTGGCAGTTGAGCTCTTAAGAACATTTCCTTAAAGAAATATCCCTCCACTCCATTTCCATTTTGATTGCTTCCCATGAAATCTTACTACCAGTTACCCAAGTCAAAACTTGCTCCTTCTCATCTTGCTGCCCTCTCTCATGAAGTGAGGTGACTCCACCATGGCATGGTCCCTTGCATCCTGTCCTCTCCTTGGCTGAAAACAAAGATGAAGATGATCTTCCCTCTTGTAACTACTTTTTGTATTAAAAATAGATCTTCTATATTCTCTCTCCCGGAGACAGTCTGTGCTGTAGTCCATCTCCTAAGAGCTGACTACCTTTTATCTCTTCATTGCTTAAAGCTCATAGGTTTTTATCCTTGAGTACTAGTTTCAGGTGGGGTAGAGCTAATTTTCTTCATAGCCACTACATCTTTGATTTGTGCTGAAAACAGTGCTGATGGCACACCAAGGTTTTAACTTTTCTGAGTGGTGCTTACACAGTGTAAAGGCCTTTTCTGTTTCTCACACTACACTGACAGCACATAGGCTTGGGGTGCACAAAACACTGGGGGGAGACAAAGCTTGGAGAGCTGACCCCCACTGAGCAAAGAGATACTCCATACCATATGGCACCGTGCGTAGCAATAAAATTGGTGGGGGGTGGGGGGAGGAAGGAGGAAGGGAGAGGTTAGACAGGGGTGTCATTACTTGAGAACTAGCTGGGCATTGGCTGTTGGTGGTGAGGAACTAGCCGGGAATGGGGAGGGGGAGGGGGGTTGCATCACTTTTTTTCTTGGTTCTGAGTGTTCCTATCTTGGTTTTTGTTTTGGTTTTGGTTTTGGTTTTGGTTTTGGTTTGGGTTTTGTTTAATTACTAAACTGTCTTTGTCTCAACCTATGAATTTTCACATTCTTACCCTTCTAATTCACTCCTCCATTCCATTGGGTGGGAGAGTAAGCAAGTGTGGGGTGTGGGAGAGAGGCTCTGTGGTGATTTGCTACCTGCCAGGGTTAAACCTCAACATCTTGCCAACCAATTTCTCATTCATCTCATGCCTTGCTGCTGAACCTTTAGTTTGCTCACGTGTCCGAGTCACACATGATTAGATGTAATTAGTCCTGAAAAATTCACACTCAAGCAATGAATTGAATTAGAAGCAGTGGAGTGACTGAGATTGAAGTGCTTGTTTAATGTATCATGAGCAAGGTCACAGTCAGTCATGGCTTGTCTCCGTAGAGAGATAGCTACAGACACCTTTGCTGTATAAGTGACAGGGTTATTCAATCCCCAGAAATGGCTCACAACTTGGACAGTATGTGGGAAGGGTATGTCCAAGACTTTCTGCAACTTTTAATATCTTCACAGAGGAGTATGCTTGTGTAGCTATTGACACTTCAGTGTAGGGCATAGCCATCAGTGGACAAGAGGAAAACAAGGTCTTGATTTCATGTCTGGTGATCATGTCTGGTGAGAGTGTCTGGGTACAACTGTAGTGTTTGCAATGCCTTCTTGAAGACCTGAGGGACAAGACATTTCAGAGACACACAAGACAACCACAGACTTTTGGTCCTGCCTTTGACATTGCAAGACTGTCCTTCTTATAGCAGAAAGGCTCAGTTTTGTAGATCTGAGGTACCAAAGACACGCTTCAGGCTTCCTCTAGCAGGTATTTGTTGGCCAGATGTTATCTATCTGTTCAGTAGCTCACAGGACAGCTGACCCAATTCACAAGTGCCCTCAGTCACTGGATTCAGAAGACTTTCTCTGGAACATCTGTGGTTTTTCTAGATGTGTAGCAAGTATAAGAGTCATATGGACAATGGTATTTTTCTTGTGATAATGACAATTGCTATGCAGGGCCATCAGGACACAGCAGTAAACACAAACAGATACAGGAGCAAAAGCACAGACCAGTAGTAGAAAAGTGAATGACTGGCTGAAACATCTTGACTTGCTCATCCTGCACTCATGTTCTTAGTGTATTTAGAAAATTACTCAATTACTCACATTTTGTTTGGGAGGGGGAAGAAGGTTGTTTGAGAATGGAGAAGAGAGAGATAAGAAACAACAAGTTAATTGAAATTCATTAAATGTGTCCTTTGCACAGCCTTGACTGTAAAATCTCATCAAGACCTCAGAAGAGCCTACTCAAAGTTTATAGCAACTCTGATTTCTATCATAGTGTTAAAACTTTCTTATTAAACATCCCAGAATCGAGAACATCAAAAGCTAAGCTATATAATTATTGACTAGACAAGAATATTACTGAGAGCTGTCCAGACTGCTTTGTCACACTTACATTCACAGAAATATTGTGGGCATTTAAGGATGAGCTCTGGGTTTTGTTTCTCCATTTGTGTAAGCCGAGTGCACTGCTAAAACCATGTTTCTGCTTTAGCATTAGCTGCATCAGTAGTGGTTCAGCTCACTGGACATCTACTCCCACATGAATACTGAAGGATGGATGACCTGAGCCATTAGAAAGCAATAAACTCACAGTAATTCTACACGCCGCTGTAAAACAATCCAACATCAGCATCCCTGTCAGTGCATTAGCTTTGGTTGCACAAGGGGACTTGAGGGGCTGGTGGTGAGAGTAAGGGTCTGGGGAGAATCTGTGGCTGAAGCCTTGGATACTTCTCACTTCCCTCTCCATCCTGTGTCATCCCTGATAGGTTACTTGAGCTCTTAGTGCTTCAGTCCTCCGTTGGAAATACCGCTGTGATGTCTCTGGATTGCAGTAGGGAGTTTTGAGGCTAATTAAATGGAGGGGTGTGAGAGGCTCTCAGATATTGCAATACCAAGGTCACTATTTGTACCTTTCAGAGAATGACTGATGTAGCAAATATGTGAGCAATAATGCCTGCAAACAATAAAATGCTGAAGTCTTTTTGCAATTAGGATGCTGTCTGCCAATTGTGTCTCTGTGCTGTGAAGCTTCCTGGCCCAAGTCCTTTCCCCATATAATACATGAGCAGAAAATATTATTCCCAAGTGGAGGAAATCTTATGCATTTGAAAAGAAAAAACAAATCACTGGGAGTGTTTCCTTCAAAGCCTTGTTCACCACTTCAATCCCCGTTTGAGCTCAGTGTGAACCAACAATATCTAAACTGTAAATTTGTATTCTCAGGGAACACTTATCTGGTCTATATTATAGTGTAGCTAGAGAATTTGTAAAGGTTTCATTTAGCAATTAATAACACACTTAAAGCCTTTGAATTCCCCTTGATTCCTGCTCTGGCACTATTCCTTTTTTTTACTTGCTTACACTTCTCAGAAATGTACAAAGCTGATTTCTATTGTGTCCCCATTCAGCTGAATGAATTCCTATGCTCTCCTGGGTCTTTGAGATGTGGTGGGGTGAAACAGAAGTTAATTTAATCCTCTTGGGGGTGTGGATACTAGTCACAATGTTATGTATAGATTAGATGACAACTTTTTTTTATTTTACATTTCTGTTTACTCTTTCAGAACTAAATAAAATATCTCCAATGCTTCTTTAGGTATTGGTCAGCCTCCCAATATCCCATTCAAGAAGCACCTACTTTTCGAGATATCTCCTCTTAACTGATGATGTAACTTTAAATGCCATCCCTGTCTATTATCTTCCCATTCCCATGATTTCTTGTCAGCAACCGTTCATGCTCATGAGAACAAAACACCCCAAAGCAATGCCTCAGTGAAAAAGTGTGTATCTCCCATATCACTCTGGTAGTGGTCTGTGATATATGCATAGTGATAAAAGATCTGATTGTTTTCATCTAATGACCTTTAATCAACTGTAGTCTTCCAACAGAGCTGCTTCTTTCATAAGGCCAAGAAAGGTACTGAATGAAATAACTACTAAACTGGAAGAGAGTAAGAAAGCTGCTTCAGTGATGACTTCTTTTGCACATCCATCTTCCAGACAGCAAATACTTAAGGGTGGGGACCCTATTGATGATTAATTTTTTATAAGACAGCACCTATATCATAAGGATCTGTCCAACAATTAAATTATTTCTCATTATTTTTGCCATAAATGTTTCCCAACCTATCAGTATTTGTTATTTTAGCTACAAAATTCACCTGTCCTTTTTACTGTTAACTTCACACCCTTGATTTTCAAGAACTACTTTTTCCTCCTAGTTGTTATCAATTATCCTTCCAACTCTGTGGAGCCTCCCACATTTGCTGGAGCCCAGAACTGGTGGCCAACTCCCATCCTCTGCAGTGACTGTAATAAACACGCTTGTTTGTAATTTCCCTTCTGCTCCAAAGATGATGTAACCTACACATACTGTTGTCAAAGAACTGCTCGTCTTTGTCCCATCCACACAAATCCAGACCAACACTCTTTCACAACCATGCATCAAAGCACTCTGGTGCACTGGTGTAAAGTTTCTGGGATTTCCACACGTCACGAAGACATAGTTCATGATCACAGGGGCTGTGTAGAGAAGGGAAAGGAAACAGAAGTTTCTGCAGTAAAAAATCAGTGGGGAAAAGAGAAGCATAAGAGTGGGAAAAAAAAATCTGTGCCTTAGTATTTCTTTGTAAATACTCTGTTTCAACACCCCATTTTGCTAAAATTAGCTGATGAAAATCATAAGAAATTTCCGTGGCAAAGTCCTCACTGTCACAATGTGAAATCCTACAGAACAGGAACACAGGCACTGGTGTCAGTGCTGTGGGTAGCCCCCAGCAGCAGAACACCCCAGCTTCCAGGCGATTGGCACTGCTGGCACTGCAAGGGCTGTTTCTTTGAAAAAAACCCAAAAACCATCATATCAAAAGCATCAAAGTTTGGGTCTCAGAATGAATGTGCACTTGCAATTTTGGTTTAAAGAACCCAGAAATTCTGGGGCAGCACTAGGTTCTGGGCTGAGACCTCACTGTGTTGTATCAGTCCTCCCTTTTCAGCTTGCGAATCCTCCCCTCACAAGGTGCATCGCGTCCATTTGGCTTCACCAGCTACCTCTTTCCTTGATGAGCATGGATCTGCATTTCTGACTTGGTCCATCTGACCCAGGTGCCAAACTAGGATTAGCATTTGAGTTTGAGTCTGTCTCACACAGGTTGCAGGATTCAGCTGTGCAGTTTGCTTTCAAAGCTACACACAATGGGAACTATGTTTCTTTTGAGATTGCTTGGGGATTTTTTTCACATAAATTCTTGTTCATATCAGGCTTCACTTCCAACTGATAGTCCAAAAGACATGACCCTGACATGAATATGCATTTTTCAGAGGATGTCTGAAGAGCTGAGAGGAGGCTTTTGAAGGACTTTCCAAGAAAATACAACAGGTATTTTGTTATTTTCTCTTTAGCACACTGTATAATCGACATGTTGAATTCATTGAAACAGATGACAGGGCAAGGTCTCATCTATGCGGACTGTAAGAACATCTGTAGTTATAGTGTCCTCCCCAAAATGATCCTTGTTAGTCATTGACAGGAATTGGGGAGAAGATGCCTGTGGGGTAGAAGAAGTCCCAGCTGTGTTACTGGTCTCTGAAGCATCTGCTGGTTTAAATGGATCTCCTGGGCAAAGATTAAGTTCATAAGACTACATCCAGGTCAAATTTGCAAGTGGAAGTGAGAGACCTGCAGCTTTTCCCTACCACTGCAGCTGTAACCAAAGACCAGGTTTAGGCAAGTTTGAACCATAGTGATGTGAAAGGATTCTACTCCCTGTCCCTTCCCCTGCAGGCAAAACCAGAGATTAATGAAGTTCTTCAAATACTGAATATTTTCACATTGAACTGCTCTCATTTCCCCAGACCTCTATCACAGACTTGCAAAGGATTGATTATATATGTCAATGACTTAAAAAAATTCTCACCAGAAGTTAGATCCCCCACCAGCCAGTCTGCGTTGTAGGTATCTGAACATCTACTGTTTCTCTGGCCTTCAGGGGCACTCAAAACCTTGCAAACTTAAATTATTCAGCAAACTGTTTAATATTGACACGAAATATTTGAGTTTAGAAATCTTGGTTGCCCTTCAGTTGCCCCTCAGCAAATGACTACTAATAAAAATACATTTAAAAGCAGAGATTGTGAGGTAGCACCAATTTACATTGTCAGTAATGAGGTAGCACAAGGAATTACATCAACTGCACCCAGTATTTTAAGACCGCATGTAGGGTACACACAGTTCTTCCTTACTCCAGCAGTGCCTCTAGTAATTCTGGCTTGTATCCCAGCTGAGAACTGATAGAATAACAGACTCAGTCTTTGTTTTCCTGCCCTATTCCAGAGGAGTTTACTAGACCTGACCTTTGCTAGTGAAATTTTACCTGCAAGATGTAGACTAGTCAAGAGGCTATTACCTGCTACAGCTTGAACCAAGATTTTTTCTGCAGAAATTGGATTAATAATAAAACTTCTGAAGCTCATATTTAAAGCAAATTTAGATTCATCCCAATAAATATGTTTATTTAAAAAAGCTCTTCAAGATATTTACTCACATTTTTGTCGCCTTTCCTTTATTAAATTCCAAGTTTTCTTAGCATGATCATCATCAACAATTAAAAAACAACAATTAAAGACAAGGAATTTTCTTCAGAATTCTGTGCTACCTTAAATCCATGCTGCTTGGAAATGTTGTTTGCATTTCCTTTAATATCTTGCTGAGAGGAATTAGCCCAGAATCAATATTTGTACTACAACCACAGTAGCGCTGAGGTCTCCAGCTATCCAGTGTCCAGTTGTATTACAGGGCTGTAGCAACTAACCCTGCAACAAACTGAATGCAAAACACCCAAATATTTATGTGGTTTAAAATTGACATTCTTTTGTTATGGGTTTTGTTTTTTTTTTTTCCCTTAAAATGCTCATTCTCTTCTTTGGGAGAAACAAAGAAGCCATTTTAAAAGTATGTGCCATAGCAACTACTTGAGACTTTGGGAACCAGACAGAAGTTGAATGCTGGTACACTAATAGAGCACTCAGAACAAAAGCACTGTCAGAAAAATAGAGTGAGAGTTGTGCTAAAAAAGCTACATTTGTTCTTCATAGCTCGTGCCTGAAGCAGGTCGTTTGATTAAAACACCTCTGAATTTCAGTCCAGTTCTGGTATCTACTCATGGCGACAGCACTTACTTTGAGACTGACAAACTCACAACACAAGCCAAGGTGAAATTTTGTCCACATGTCCTGCTTATCTTGTCTTTCACTGTATTTAATTTAAAAATAGACCATGACAGTTAAATGAGAAAATAAGATTAAGTTCATTGATTGAGTTAAGGTGCTAAAAGAAATGTAACTACCTGAGGTGCTTTTAAATGCTTTTTGCCTTGCAGTGCTCCCTGAAAGCAGGAAACTTCCATGATGGCAAAGGATTTGCATATGTCTCTGGATAAAAGAGAAACATCTGGTATCTTAGAGAACCTGTACATTGAGAAAGGTGCTTTTATAGAAGATTGTTCTGGATCATAAGATGTAAGCACCTAGAAAGTTGTTTTAGGGAAGACATAAAGGCCTTTTTCTGTGCAAGTGGGAAGGCAGCCATCACAGCATCTCTCAGGCACCCCACTCTGTTCATTGGGATTCTGAATCGGCCAAAAGACACAGCAGTATTACTGCAGAATGAGAGGCAGAAAGAAGCTTGACATTGCAGCTTGATTTTCTGTACCTTACAAGCCCAGACCACGGTTTAGCTGCTGCATTAAGAACGGCCTTATTTTCAGGACAGCTGCTTAAGTACAGCTTCTCCTGGTTCCCATGCCCAGAACATCTGGAAATCTGGCATCTTTTATTTTGGCATCTCAAAATGGGTTTAGGATCCTGCTTTAGGCAGCTCTGACTGCAGGCTTCAGATCTCCTAGTGTAAAGTAGGGCAAAGCTAAACCAAATCCTGACTCTTTTTTTCTCATCCTGGCAAGGAGCCAGGTTGATCCCTCCCATGATGAGTTGCACGACTCATGGGCTGTTACTGCAACTGGAATCACACAATCACAGAACATTAGGAGTTGGAAGTGACCTCAAAAAATCATCTAGTCCAATCCCCCTGCCCAAGCAGGATCACCTAGATTAAACCACACAGGAACACAATCAGGTGGGTTTTGAATGACTGCAGAGAAGGAGACTCTACAGTCTCTCTGGGCAGCCTGTCTCCCTGCTCTGTCACGTGAAGTGGAAGAAGCTGTTGTGTTGTGATACATTACATACTATGTCATCAGGCAACTAAACTCTTAGATGCGGAGAGACACCTGGGAGCCAAAAGACTCCTGTGTAGTCACTGAGTCATGCATCTCCTGACATACACCTCACAGAAGGAAGAGGGCAAAAGGAAATCTCCTGCTGTGGTTCCCTGTGTGATGGTTGCTACCTCCCTGCAGGATGAGCGTCAGGTACCTCCATAAGCTCTGCAGAGCACCAGGAGCCCACAGGAGACCTGAAAATCTAGAGAGGCAGTAATTAAATTAACGCTGCTAATGAGAACAAACCAGAAACAATGCTTGAACAGTACACCTTGGTTGGCCACTCTACTTAATTAATAGTTAATTTCCTGCTGGGCTTTGGGCCACTTCACCCAGTTCTCTCCTGGGAAAAATTAGGGGTATACTTAACTCCAGGAGCAGCTCTGCAAATATATTATGGATGAGGTCACATCGGGTTTGGCTCTGTATGCTCCACACAGTTCTCTAATGCACAACTACTTATGCACACACAAGCATTCCTATAAACCCTTCTGCCCCATGCCAAGGTACACAATATCTGTCCTCAGTTTCACAGTATAGAAACAGTATTTTATTGATCTGCAACACCAGTATCAGGTAGTTTAAGCTAGAAAATAATATACAGATTAGCATATTCATGTATCAAACCCACTGGACATTACACAGGACCTAGAAAACCCTGAAAGCTAAATGCAATGTATTGTAGATTAGCCAGCTCTGCTCTGCTCTGTTGTGAGCTCTAAGCCATATAGCATAAAGCCAGTTGGTGTCCTTTGGCCTCAAGACTGCAAGCCTCCTTGGCTTGATAGTGCAAACACAGATCATGAGTCCAGAAACCTCCTCCAAAGGTGCTATTCTGGCAGGCCCACCCACTAACCATGACTTAAAAACATCAGGAATGTTTCTACTTTCAGTGGGTCTACATGGAACAAATAAGAGCTTTCCCCAGATAAATCCACAGGCTAGGGCAGTTACTAGCAAATAGCAACAACCATTTTCCTCCCATGACAAACCTATGTAAATCCAGACTTCCAGCTGTTCTGGGAAGACCCCATTCCTGTACCAAACAGCTTGCTGATGCTCAAACTACTTGGTGCAAACTGCAGCAGGTATCACAAGACTCTGTATATGTTGCACAGCATAGACATATCTTGTGATAGAGGACTGATGGCAAAGACTCTGCAATGAGAATGTCAACACACCTCACCTCAGCTACTGAAGCAGACAAGCAATTTTGGGCTAGAACCAACCTGGACAGAGATTTCACCTTCATTATGATAAGTCTTGTGTCTTCTCAGCAAGCTTCTGAATAATTTAGTGCCCTGGTTCTCTCCTCTGTCATTTCACATAAGATATTCAGCTTTTATGGAATACAGATATGAGAAAATAAGATTTCAGTTCAAAGATTATTTTTTTTTTCTGAAATGAAAGTGAATGAGAAACAAGCAAGTAGAGCTGAAGGATCTCTTTTGAGAGAGGTATTTTATGTTGTATTTTTAGGCCTCCCACAGACAGCTGCATGTGACTCAGAAAGAGGCCCAGATATTCACTCTGGGGACAAAGTAAAAGATAAAATAAATATATTGAGTAGCATATTATATTTTGCAAGCATGTCTTTTGCTTTTAGGTAGTGAGTATTCATTTGTTTCAGGTTTAGCATTCCCCAGATGCTGAAGAAAAAGGAAAACCAGTTCCCAGTGACTATTTCTCTGTGAAGTACTGAGTGACAGATATCAGGATGATCAGAGTATTATTAATGTAGGAAGATAGAGAGAAGAGTTTCAGCAGAAGTGAAGAACAATGCTTCAGTAGGACCAGTGTACCTGTGAACCAGACCAACAGAGCACTTGGCATAGCAACCTTCTCTTCATCAAAGCATTCAATATCAGCAGCAATATATTTTTCAGAAACAAACTTTATTCTAATGTCTTTTAATACAAAAATATGTTTTGACTTCTGAGCAGCAAGAATCACCTGCCTGTTGTCAACTCTAATGTTTATGGTTTTATTTCTTCTCTGCTGATTGACAACTTGGCTGGTTATAAAGAGAAAAGTGAAGCGAGGAGAAGGAAGGTGCAGTATCAGCAATTAGAGGCCAAGGATTGTGAGTCTGTAACATCAAAGAAGTGGGGTACAAGACATAAATACTTCAGAGAACAGTAAAAAATCAGACACAGAATTTGCTTCAAGTGCTGTACTAGGATGGCAAGTGTTCTTATAGAGAGTATCTTAAGGCTATGGCTATTCTGTATTCTGTTTGATTAGAACTACTGCAAGAGATGGATTATAATCTGAGATGGATTATACCCACTGTTCCACGAAGACATGGGCAGAACTCAAAACCACACGTATATATGTGCATAAATATACACATATATTCACAGAAATTTTACATATCTGAGTGATTTTAAAAGCTTTTCCAAGCAACCATGGATAAGGTTAGGAAAGCTAAAGCCCTGATAGAATTAAATCTGAGCAGGAAAATCCAGGGCAATAAGGAAAGCTTCTATAGGAACCTCAATGATAAAAGGAAGACTAAGGAAAATGTGGGGCCTCTCCAGGAGGGAACAGTTTATACTGAAAGAGGGCAGCTTTACATTAGACATTAGGAAGAAATTCTTCCCTGTGAGGGTGGTGAGGCCCTGGCACAGGTTGCCCAGGGAAGCAGTAGCTGCCCCCTCTCTGGCAGTGTTCAAGGCCAGGCTTTGGGCAACCTGCTCTAGTGGAGGGTGTCCCTGCCCACAGCAGGGTGGTTGGAACTGGATGATCTTTGAGGGCCCTTCCAACCCAAACCAGACTGTGATTCTATGATTCTCCAGGGGCTCAAAGACTCATCAAAAGACTAAAAGTCTTATAATGCTTATGGATTTGAAAACATGATTTTTTAGCATCTCAGTGATTATAATACTGTTTCCAATTCTGTGTTTAATGAGGAAGTTCTCTCTGTTTCAATACACTGCCAGAAATAAGAATTTCAATCTGTGTCTGAACAACAGGGAGGGGGAGGAAGCAAATGGCCAGAACAGATAGTGAAATCTGCAAGACCGTCTGGAGATTGCAAGTGGAAATCCATCCCCAGTAGAAATGGTTCAAGACTCTTCCACTAGATATTTCCTATGTGACAGTCTGCAGAAAATCCTGATACAGTTCAAGTGGGTGCTGGTGGGATTTTTCAGGGTGCTTAGAAGCCTGATGTCAGATGTGGCTTAAGAATCCCTTCATAATATGTGATTAGAAACCACCAGATTCCCATAACAAGACTGTACAAAAGCAAATAATGCAATGCCCAAGCAGAGTCCTGTGAACCTCTAAAACTGTTTTCAGTCTTTCAAAATAATTAGGTACTTGAATACCTTTAAAAATACCTGTGCATCCTTTAATATATTAAGAATGTGACAACCTCTCCTAACCTGGCCTCTGGTTTGCTTCCCTGTGGATCCATGGGAGAGCCAACTACTATGACTGGGTCATGTGTAGCCAGAGTCAGTCCAGAAGTCTCTGTCTGTGATTCAAAAAAAAAGAACAAATCAGGCAGCTGCTGATTTTCAAACACTTGAGGTCTCTATCAGTGGAGAAGGCATGTAAGATCTTTCTCAGCATCAGGTTATGCTGTGAGGTTATGTAGGAT
>VXBZ01008483.1:44787-102605 GCA_013399135.1 Heliornis fulica | reverse complement strand
ACTCCTGCTGAACAATGACACCAATACAGGTCTTAGATATGAGCAAATTGTTATTATATGCCTGGTGTTTATCCATGGGTTTGAAAGATAAATGCTACTTATTTTAATCTTTTTTTTTTCTGCCTATTCTCATTTAGAGGATCAGAAAAAAAAAAGATTTTTGCTTATGTGAACCTAATTGATATACTATGGCATAGCTTTCGGTTAATCATCCATAGCAATGGTAGAATTATTTAGATATTGCTATTCTAAATTTGCATATGTAGAATTTATTCATACTAAGTTTGTTTTTTTATGACTGCTTTTTGTTTTATGCATCCAAGTGAGGAAGTGGCTTCTATAAATAATCTTCTTTCATTCTTCCATGAACAGTTTCCTAAAACCTTTCAGATTTTAGTATGTGGAGTATGGGCAACAAAGTTAACAAAAGCAAAGAAAAGGTACTGGAAAGAAAAAAAAAAGAAAATAAAAGAAAGGAAAGAAAAAGAAACATCAGTACTTGGCTTTATCCTGAAAGTTTTATAAAAAACGATTTCACAGATTGCAGTCAGAAGCAGTGATTATTGAACAAAGTCTTCCCCAAAGCACTCTGATTTTCCTTTGCAGTCACACTTCTATCCAGAACTGAGCACTTTCATATTTGGAATGTACACTGAACTGTGACAATAGGCACATCCTGATATTCAGCTGATGAGAAATATAGAAAATCCTAATACTAATATGTCTTTCCATGGGGATTATTCAAGGATATGAAAAAATAAAAAAGAAAGAAAAATAATATTCGGAATGATTTTGTCTATATCTAAAGGCTGTGCTTTTAGGGTAACACAAGAATTGAATGGCTGTAGTTCAGTGACTGACTGCCCAGAGGACTACAAGGCAAACAAAATCTAGAAATTATCTCTTTGCATTTTTAGCCTGTGCTTTCATTACTTCAGTAGGACTACAGGGCACAGAGAGACTCAGTGGATTGGAGTTTGTACATGATGCTGTAGATTTTAATCTCTTGTTCGCAATGAATTGTTATTACTTTTCAAAGTTTTAGATATTTTTATAAAAGTTGGGGTTTCTTTTAATTCCATTGGCTTTTTTAATCTTATTTTCCTGTTAAGAATTTTAAATTGTTTTATCATTGGAAAACTTCAATGAGTTCAGATAAGCTTGCTCTCTGCCTCCCTGTGTTTGGTTGGTGTCCTAGAACCAAATGATTCAGAGTTAAGGTGTATATGTTTTTTAATGCAGACAGTTAAGCTAAGAATAACCGGCATGAATCTATGGCACAGGTCATGGTCTGATATTTCCCCTGAAACCTGCTGGACTGATAATGACCATTTTTCCCCCCACAGCTATGAATCTTTCGCTAAACCAGAAAGCATTTTCTTAAGAGACCATAAAATCTTCAATTTGAAGGAAGTATAAAATTTCTCATGTTATGGAAGATTTCCAAACTTTTCAGTGAGATCATATAAGACTCAGCTGCCCTGGGCATTTCCCTGTGCTCATGTTGCATCAAGGTCATAGGGGCCAAGGGTAAAAAGACAGGCTGAGACTATATACAGGATGTGAAGCAATGCAGAATAAGAAATTTCACTACCATTTCCAAATAGGAGTCAAGGGGAAAGTGCTTGCTGTAGGTGACTCTTCATCCTGCTGAAAACAGCTTTCTCCATTACAAGTGTTCTCTGGCCCAGGGCACTTAGAAACACCTATACTGTATTTCTTTTGACTTACAGTATTCATTTGGACTTCATCTCTGCCCCATAGCGTTAATCTTTCAGTCAATGTCAAAAGAAGATAACAAATAGTAAAAACGTACCTAAGAATAACTGAGCTAGAGTCAATGACAAAGGAGTATCATGAAGTACTTGTAAAGACTTCAGTCCTCAATTAGGTGAGCAACTGGTTGCACCAATGCTGGGATAGAGGGACCAATTTCCTGGAATTAGAGGGTAGGGAGCAAAGGAGCTGGGATGCCGGTCCAGGGAAGGAGTCATAGACAAGGTACTGGAAAAGGGACAAAAGCATGTAGCCTCTGGAGTAAACTCTTGTCAGACATGAGGAAAAGGTATCCCTTCAGAGATGATATTGTATGTCTCCCAGGCAAGTGGACCACCATGAATCACAGAATCACATAATGTTAGCAGTTGGAAGAGACCTCAAAAGATCATCTCATGAAGCCCACGGCCTGAGCAGGATCACCTAGATTAAATCACACAGGAATGTGTCCAGATTGGTTTTTGAATGTCTTCAGAGAAGGAGACTCCAAAACATCTCTGTGCAACCTGTTCCAGTGATCCCTTACCCTCACAGTGAAAAAATGTTTCCTTACATTCACATGGAACTTCCTGTGTTTCAGTTTGTGTCTGTTGCCCTTTGTCCTATTACTGGCCATCACTAAGAAGAGCCTAGATCTGCCCTCCTGACACACACCCTTAACACACTTTTAAACACTAATGAGGTCATCCCTCAGTCTCCTCTTCTCCAAGCTGAAGAGACCCAGCTCCCTCAGCCTGTCCTCATAAGGAAGATGTTCCACTCCATCATCTTGGTGGCCCTGTGTTGGACTCCTTCAAGCAGTTCTATGTTCTTCTGAACTGAGGGGCCCAGAACTGGACACAATATTCCAGGTGCAGTCTCACGAGGGCAGAGTAGAGGGCAAGAAGGAACCCTCTTTACTTACTAGCCACCCCCTTCTAATACACCCAATGATGCCATTGGCCTTCTTGGCCACGAGGGCATATTGCTGGCTCATGAACATCCTGCTGTCCACCAAGACCCCCAGGTCCCTCTCACCTGCACTACTCTCTAACAGCCAGTCCCCAAAGTATACTGGTACCTGGGGTTGTTCCTCCCCAGATGCGATACCCTACACTTGCCCGTGTTAAATCTCATTCAATTTCTCCCTGCCCAGCTCTCCAGTCTGTCTAAATCCTGTTGAATGGCAGCACAATCTTCTGGTGTGTCAGCCACCCCTCCCAGCTTTGTGTCATCAGCAAACTTGCTGACTGTGCACTCTATTCCCTCATCCAGGTCATCAGTGAATACATTGAACAATACTGGTCCCAGTACTGACCCTTGACTTTCTCCACTAGTCCCAGGCCTCCAGCCAGACTCTGTCCCATTAATGACAACTCTCTGGCTTCTTCCCTTCAACCATCTCTCAATCCGCCGCACTACTCGCCAGGCCTCATTTCCTCAGTTTGTCCACCAGGATGCTGTGGGAGACAGTGTCAAATGTCTTACTGAGGTGAAGGTAAACCACGTCCTTTGCAATACCATCATCAATTCACTTTGCTAAGTCCTAGTAAAAGGCTATTAGTTCAGTCAAACATGACTTCCCCTCGGTAATACCATTTTGATGGTTCCTAACAACCCTCTTATCCTTGATGTGCATAGAGACAGCACCAAGAGTAAGTCATTCCATCACATTTCTGTGGATGGAAGTGAAGCTGACTGGTCTGTGGTTGCCCGGGTCCTCCTTCTTGTCCTTTCTGAAGACTGGAGTGACAATTGCCTTTCTCCTGTCCTCAGGCACCTCTCCTGTTTCCCAGGATTTACCAAAGATGATGGACAGTGGCCTAGCAGTGACCCTCGCCAGCTCCCTCAGCACCCTCAGGTGCATCTCATCAAGACCCATGGATTTATGGATGTCCAGACAGCTTAACTTTCCCTGATCCAGTCTTCTTCAACTGAGGCAGACTCCTCATTTATCCTGGCTTCCTCTGGGGCTTCAGCCATCTGTGGCTCCTGCAGACAGTCTCCAACAGTACAGACAGAGGCAAAGAGGGCATTCACCTTCTTACTGTCCTCAGTCATAGGGCACCCACCTCATACATCAGCGGGCCTACACTGCCTCTAGAGTTAGTTCTGTCTGCAATGTATTTGAATAAACCCTTTCTGTTACCCTTAACTTCCCTCACAAGGTTTAATTCCAAGGAAGTCTTAGGTTTCCATTGCCGGGGTCCTTTAGTTGCATGTGAGCTGAGAAAGACTGGACACACCAATATGATGCAGAATCATTCCACTTTATTAGCAAACTCCGTGACATTATATAGGAAAACCATTTCCGTATACCCACCACACACGCATCACAAGCTAAGCTGATTGGCTACCTTATCTTCTATAGCTACACCCCTATTCAGACAGGTATCCTCCTTTCTTGGAACTTCCCCAACTTAGTTGCCACATCAGCAACTTCCCTCGTTCACTGACCTTGGTTACTGCTGCCTGACTGCCCACACCAAGTATATCTCAGACAAAGCTGCTCGGGCACCAACATTCCATCCACTTGTTGCCATTCCACATGCTTGGACAACAGTCTTATATTCCTCCCATGTAGCCATTCCCTCCTTCTATGCCCTTCCACTTAAGTTTGCCCAGCAGTCTCACGTTTATCCACACAGGTCTCCTTCTTAATTTCTTTCCCATTAGGATGCTCTGATCTTGAGCTTGGAAGAAGTGGTCCTTGAATATGGACCAACTCTCTTGGGCCCCTTTTCCTTTCAGTATCCTGTCCGATGGGATTTCCCCCAGTAATGGCTTGAAGAGGCCAAAGTTATCCCTGCCAAAGTCCAGGGTTGTGGTCCTACTTGAGGTTCTCTTCTTACCATGAAATATCCTGAACTCCACCAACTCATGGTTGCTGCAGCCAAGTCTACCTTCAACCCTTAGTGCTTAACCTGACCCTCCACGTTAGCGAAGAGAGGCAACCAGTACCTGAGGGAATTAGCCATGCTGGATTTATTAACCATGCATGGTTTATTCAACATCAGGACAGTAAAAAGAAAATGCAAATGAAACTGAAAATAAATTATCAAGGATGGGCATATCATAAATGTCAGTCTCTAGAGACCTAAAAGGGTACTTAGAATTTTTGGTGAAAGACACCTCTTTTAACAACCATTGTTACCAATGGAGAACCTTGCAGACACTAGTGGGAGTTCTGTTAGGAATTTTTACATCAAATACAGAACAGCTCATGAAATATATCAATGTTCAACGAGTTCCATGTAGCTTCAAAATAAATATGCTTGTAAGGAATGCTTAGGAATAATTTTCAAACACAAATAGAAAGCTTATTTAACATGTCTGTCAAGAAAGCATTTCAGTGAGAAGGCAATAAAATCTGAGGTTGTTTTTGGAAATCAAGAGTAACATCTGCCATTCTAGTCACAGTAATCAGACATGTCTTCTAAGAGACTTTAAATAGCATGTACCTGTTAAACTTTCAAAGTAATCCATCTGCCTTGTTATATAAATAATTCTATAAATATTGCACTCCAAAAAGGAATATTTTATTAATGAATCCAAAATGTAATTTTTGCAAACGTTTACAATTTAATAACATTTATGATAATTGAGCCCTTAGAATAATTACTCTAAATATTTAATGTTCATTCAGTATTAAAATTATTTTTACATAAAAATTTTTTTTTCAGTGTTAATACAACTATATCAGTAATATGGAACACAGTTTTACAAAATGATATCAAATATACTAAAGTGCTGAAATAAACACAACGATTTCAGTCAGCGGTATTCTGAGCTCTCAATATCTTTTAAGAGTGTCATAACAATCCAATTGCTCTCCTGCATCGTATTTCAGACTTTAAAAATCTGACACTATTCAAGCACTGTCAGTTTTCACAGTGAATGTCTGAAAACAATGTGATGGGAATTTAAGTTAGCATCACTTCATGCATTTGTTATTTTATTGGTCACCTGTTATTTGATAGATCCTGCTGACTGTGTCACAGGAACCTATGTTAACCTAGGGGTCCTAGAGATACATAAGAAATATTCTGGTTGATATGAAAAGTTACTTTTGCTATACTAAGTGTTGACAATGTCTAATTTCAATATTTTTCTAATGGAAATTAAACACCTTATAATTATTGTGTCAGTAAATCCATACAGTAAAATATTTATGAATCAACAGATTAAGTTTGTGACCAGATTTCTAATGCTGCTAGAGAGCTTTCTTGTGGTTTGTTGGGTTGGGGTTTTTTGGCAGAGGAGAGGAAGTTTTAGGGGGTAAGATGAAGTTTACCTGCTGCCAAATGTCACTGCTACACAGATGTTTCACAGCTTTCTAAAGAGAGGATATCTCATAAACTTTTCCTTCCCCAACTCTGGGTTCTTGTATGAAGAACCATACTGATATTTTATCTGTCTCAAAGAGGGGTTAGCAAATTAGCTTCCCCACCTCCTCTGTATCTAAGCCTTACTGTTATTGTTCCTCTCTGTGTTTTTAAGAACAGCAGCTGTACAGTACGTGATGACCAACCCACCTCCCAGCTAGGAGTTTGGACAATGAGCAAGGTGACATAGTGTGAGAGTGTTAAAATCAGTTCAGTAATTGCATTGGAAATTCTGGGAGGAAACTGATGACAGTGCCCCTTCAGTTCCTTTCCATTATGGAAACAGGTATTTGAACAAGTCTTTGCTACTGCTTCACATTTGGCTTAAGAGACAGTATACTCACTGCACGGGTATCAACTATGGAGAGTTTGTAGGTGTAGCTACAGGAGAGGCCTGGCAAAAGCATTGAGAGGAGAAAGTGAAGTTCCATAGAAGAAAAACTTAAAAGGATGCAAGATACCGATTGCTCATCAGGCCACAGTGTGTAGGACACAACCCAAGAAGGATGCTCTCTCTTCCTCTCACTATGACAAACACAAGATCTTTTATCCTTTTCTGTTCTATGGATATTTTTTATCCTTTGTGCAGTTCATCCTTTATCTTTTTTTTTCCATGGAGGCACCACCCTTTTTATTCTGATCCTATGGTTTGGCTGATCCTTGACTTTTGGCTGAAGCATTCTATTCAAAGAATAACCATGATGGCTCATCAGTGGATGATTCTCATGGCTCAGAAGGTCCCCACAGCTGGACTGCTTAATTCCCAGGAGAGACCCTTATTCTGCTGCAATCAAAACACTTGCAGAAGAGAGCCTGTTCCCTCTGTCTCTATACTCCGTGTAAAGAGTTATTCAAAGGCACTTTCTGCCTTCTCATGGACTGTCCTTCCTGTTTTTGTCTTCATCCTGTTACATCCAAAAACATATATGCAAAAAAGCATATAGTTTTAATTGAAAACCAAGAATGAGACAAACTGTAGCTGAACAGAAATGTGTAAGAAAATATTCTCAAAGAGTAAAAGACTGATTTCCTAAGAAACCAGTATGTCCCTTATCTTGGATACGTGTTTTGGCTGTGGATGTGAGAGAAGGAAGAATTGGGAAACCTTTTGTGAGTATTAAAAAATTATATATTTCTACACTAAACAAATTAGTTTTGATGAACCAGAATTTTTCAAGGAAAAAAATTGCTGACATATGCCTAACCAGACTAATAGCAAGCCCTATATTAATTTTCTATTGCTATATCTGGAACAGATCAGTAGCAAGTGGACATCAGTTAAAAAAATCCATAAATGTAAGAGAAATTCACACAAATATAATAAAATATTTAATTACATTTCTATAATTTGATATGTTAGGGTTTTTTGCATGATATTTTATAGATAATTAATCGCAAAGTGCCTTTTAAATTGTTAATTGTTATTTCAATATAAACTAATAAGTGCATATGTTGGCAGAATTATGATATCAGGATTGATCTCATCTTGGCTTACAGAAGGTTAAATATAGGTCAGTCCCGTGAAATGCTGATGCATTACATTTCTTCTGAGATAACTTTTTTTTAATTAATACTACTCAGATGGTCTACAAGAGTGTATTCTTTATCATAAATTTTGTATGATTGAGCTGATTACATAAGATATGTTTCAAAGTTCATATTTTTGGAATCCTCACTTCAATGATGCATCAAGAACAGCCTTAGTAATTGCTATTATTTGATATAATAGAGCTAATAGAGACACCAAAATTGTGTCTGATCATAACCCTTGACATTTCCCTTCATAATTATTTATGAAGCCTATGTCTAACAGCTATATATCAATCAATGTTATGATGGCCCAGTTATTTTCATTTTATTACATCTTATCTTGTCAGTTTTTAAATAATTACTATAGTAATCAAATTATTCTGATTTCTCTCTAGTATTTCTGAGCAGTTAATACAACCCACAGTTTAGGTACAAAATTAATGCCTACAGATTCAAATTACATCTATTTTTTTAAACAGATCAACATTCATAATTGCATATTTTGCACATCTTTTAATGTAGTGTGCTGTGTAGAAGAATCAACTGAATATTTTCCTTGTGATTGTATTAGCTGTACTTGCTAATATTTCACTGACATATAAACTCTTTAAAAAATCTGACGCTTCCCAACTTGCAAGCTGTTCTTGACATATTTTCAGATAGGAAAATTAATGTAACATTAACTTCCATACCTCATTTAATGTCCACATTCACAGGACAAGGAATATACTTTTTAATTTGTGAAATATGGACAGCCTGAAAATACTTCTGCTAGAACATTTATGTTCATCCCTTTTTAATATTACAACCAGTGACACTTGCAATTGCTATTTTCCCTTTTCTTTTGTTTGATACACTTTTTTCTTTCTTTTTTTTTTTTAAACATTGTATTCTTGTTCTTCAAGCAGAGCATGTGATGTAGGGAAATATGACTGCAGGACCTTGAGTACATACCCTCTCAGACTTGGCTGTATAGAGCAAGGTAAACTGTAGTTCACAGCAACAGTATTCTCCGAATGGTGCCAAAAGCACAAAATAACTTGTATTTTCTTGTTCTAGGATTCAGGTAAGATCAGAGCTATGGTCTTTCACACTTTCTGACAGGGTGGAGGGTTTTTAATTTTTTTTGTAATAAAATACTTTCTGTAGCAACAGTTCATCATTTATCCACTATGTGAAATACATAATAATGGTGACAGTGTAAAAGGGCTAATAAATTGCTAGCCCTACAGCTATAAAGTAGCATAAAAATAGTGATGGAACATTTATAGTTCTTGACATGATACAGCATGTGGAGAATATTACCATCAAAGATTAATTTTATTTGGAAGAAGCTACCAAGGGCAAGTACATCATTAAAAACAATTGCATTTTAAGCTAGATTAAAAAAAAAAAAGAAGTGGGCTATTCATTTGTCCTGAATGAATTGACTGTATAACCTTGAACAAAAAATAATAAATTAAAAATTACTGTACATCTAAAGGACTAAGACAGACACTGACAAATTGATGGAAGTCTGTCAATGAATCACAGAAAATTGTTTAGTCTGTCACCGAAGAACTCTGGATCGTTTAATGGATTAAAGTGTTCTAGCAGTGCAATCTTTCAGCAGTTTTTACAGATGTAAAATCCAGGTACTTTGCATATTTATGCTATCAGCTCAGATAGTCTTACAACTTTTCATCTCTGGGTCAAAATTCCGGCACTTTTTCCAAGTTACAATGAGACTCCAAGAAGGTTACACTTAATTTTAGACTATAAGGCAATTTTTTTTTTCCTGTAAATAAATTCAATATATGGTGAAGATTAACAATCTCCCATATTAACGTTTAATATGTTTGCTACTTGACATGAGACACTTAACGTGACTTTCACATTGGCCTTTCTTGTTTGAATGGAATGATAGTGTTGATAAATCATCACCATTCCACACTTTTTTCTGTGTGTTTTTATACATTTCCACATCAGTGCCTCTGGTCTTTAATCCCCGAGTTGCTGACTGTCCTGTCTCAATTGTCCTACCTCTTCCTGCATTTTTACCTCTGTTGTTTTTAATGATTCTTTCCTATGCGCTTTCTCACAGCTGTTTCTCACAATTTGCCAAGCTTACATACAGCTGGATTGTAACAAAATTAGACAGTAGAACACTTGGAAATCCCACACATTAGAACACTTGGAAAAGATTTATAGCATTATTCCGTTGCTATATTTACATAAATACAAAATTTGATATAACTGGTCTGTATGGAAGAGGGAGATATTTTCAAACTTAGTGAAGCTCTTTTTTTCAATCATACTAACACGACTCCATCATGGGTATAATCTGATTCTCTGCAATGTTTTCTGCTCAAGGAATTTTTAGCATTTCTGAAAAGAAATGAAAGAATTAGTGAATACAATCTGTAGAGCTGGCTGACTAATCATGGTAGGTGGAAGTTGTAGAGTGGCAAGCTTGCTTTCTGTAAATATTTGCAGATATGAACATCAGGAGTGAGATCAAGACTGCTTTCAAATCAATAGTAAAAAAAAACAATTGATTTCAGTAAGCCTGGAGTTCCAGTCACAGCAAGAGAGCAGAATTCGATAATGAAAGGAGGCATATAAAGAAGAGATTAAGATGAAAGGTAAACATTGAGAGTAACAACCTTGCCTCTTAAAAATTTGCTTATTTAAATATAAGCCCAAACATATACAAACATACATACACACATCCATATTACTACTAAAAATACAAGTCTATTCATAGGGAGACAATAGGAGCTCATCTTAATTCTGATATCAAGTGGGTTTCTTTCAGAGACAACAGGTTGTGCAGTGACACTGAGCTATACAACTTATTTATTTTATCATATTATGCTTTTAAAATATTTAGCTCCAGGGTATGTTTATTTTTTATAGGCAGATTTCTAATATTATGAACAGTGGACTTGGTAGATAACAGAGACTTCATTTTCTTGAAGGAAAATATTTAAAAGGAAAATATGGTCAAGATGATACAGCGATACATAGGCTAAGATTTCTGGAAAGAGGTGTTGTAACTGGAGTTCCTTTGGAATTTATCAAATAGTACTTGATGATTGTTATTTGCTGATGTTTGTTATTTGCTGATGTTTCTGAACAAAACATTTTGCTGATGTGCTTAGTTTCATTTAACAAGATGGTCCTGTACAGGAAGACTTCTAGACTACTGAAACAGAATGTTAAGTAAACAGATTCTTGTTAATCAATGCATTTTCCAGATTGAAATATATTACATATCAAATTAAAATTCACATAATATTTTTACATCCAGAAGAACAATTACTTTTACAAAAACCAGCCACATTCTTATGTATTTATATGCTTTTCATATCTCTTAGGTGTAATTTTCTTGTGGCTATTCTGAAAAACAGGAATAATCCTGACCAAGAATATTTATTTCGCTTGATTTGCATTTCAGTCTCTCTGCAGAAAAGAAAAAAATTATCAGCTGTTTCTATTTATGAAAGTATGTTTTCTGATTGTTATGTGTGGAATTGTTATGTATGTGCCCAGGCTGGTCAGCCTTACCTCAGTGCTTGGAAAGGTGATGGAGCAACTACTCCTGGAAACCATTTCCAGATACATGAAAGACAAAAATATTTTTGGAGTATGTTTTAGGTTTGTGTGTCAAGGGAGGGGGGGCATTTAAGAAACTGCTATAAGAGGAAGGGAACGGAAAGGGTGAGAGGTACCATAGTTGGGGGCTTATTGAGGAGGGGGGCTTATGGAGGGCCAGACAGGATTTTTTCTGGCCGCCTATGGAGATCTCATGCTGGAGCAGGTAAGAGTTTGAGAGGGAGAAGTGGTAGAGAGAAACTACAAGGTACTGACTGCAACATCCCTGTGCCCAATCTCCCTTGCACTACTTGGAGGATAAGGAGACAGGTTGAGGCTGGGAGAGGAGGGGAAAGAAGATGTTGTCATAATGTCTATCTTTGATTTTCACTATCTGAATTAATAACTACATTTTTATTTTAAATGGACCTAAATAAAATTAATCTTCCCCAAGGTAAGGTTGTCTTGCCTGTGATGATAATTAATGTGATGTCCCTGTCTTTATCTTGGCTCACAAATTTTCTTATTCATGTTCTTATTTCCTTCCCCCTGTTCTGCTGAGGGGAAAGTGAGTGAGTGGTTTGGTGGGAGTTTGGCAGTTAGCCATGGCTAGCTTTAAAGGTTCTTAAAGGTGACTATAAATTCCAAGAGATAGTAAACCATACTTCTTTTGTATTGGTATGCTAAATCTTCCCTCGGTCTTCCATACAAAGTTTTTGAAGTCTTAACTGAACTCTCCTCACTTTAAGCATTCATTTCTGATTTCTACATTCTCTTTTGCTCTACCACTAATTCTAATTGGTTTGTTCTAATATTTTTGCATTATGCATATCCACTACACTTCATAAATACATTAACACTGATTTTTGGACCTAAGCTGCAACTAGAGAAAGGTCAAGAAGACTTTTCTATCAAATGGATGGCAGGCTGAGGGAGGAGTCCTTCACTGCAAATTACAGAACAAGAAGCTTGTGTACAGCAACTCCTAAGATTCTTTCCCAAATGAAGAAATTTACATGACTTTCTTTTTTACAGGTGACTAATGCTAAGCACAAAGTCTGCAGAGGTAAAATGTTTCTCGAGAAAGCTCAATGCAGAATTCAGACTGTTTCCTGACAGTTGGTATCCGCAAGTTCTTTCTCATCACAATGTTATTTTCCTTTAAGGAGAAATATTTTACTTAAATGATACAGAATATATATTTAGTACCCTCTTTCCAATTGTCACTTTTCACGCTTCCTAATGTGAAGTCTCATAAGTTTCCTGTGGTATTTGCTTTCTGTTGTCATTTATCTTCTGCTTCAGAACTCACGAACATAATCCACATCCACTACATAGTATTTCTGAGGTCTCCTTGATATTTTATGTAGTCTCCAGTCAAAAATGATACAGTAGTTACATACTTTTATTACCCTTTGCTATCTGTTTGTTTACCATTTCACTTGAATTTCTTTGCAGATTTTTAGTCCACTTATTTTAGCATATCTGTTTGGTTTTGCATGCTTTTTCGTGGGTGGACAGGGAGATGATTGTCCCTTTCTCCTCTGCCCTTGTGAGGCCCCATCTGGAGTACTGCATCCAGATCTGGGGCCCCCAATTCAAGAGAGATGTGGAGCTATTGGAGGGGGTTCAGAGGAGGGCCCTGAAGATGACTGAGGGGCTGAAACATCACTCCTATGAGGACAGGTTGAGGGAGCTGGGCTTTTTCAGGCTAGAGAAGAGAAGGTTGCAGGAGAACCTCATTGCAGCCTTCCAGTACTTAAAGGCAGCATATAGACAAGATGCGAAGTGAATTTTTACAAGGGTAGACAGTAGTTGGACAAGAGGGAATGGATTTAAGCTAGAGGAGGGGGGGGGTTCTTCATAGAAAGAGTGGTGAGGTGCTGAAACAGGCTGCCCAGAGAGGTGATGGATACCCCAACCCTGAAGGTGTTCAAGGCCAGGTTGGGTGGAGCCCTGGGGAACCTTGTCTAGATCCAGGCCTNATTGGGGGTGGGAAGGGGAAAACAAAGAGGCAATATTTTAATCATGACTTTGTTTTCTTTCAGTAACTTCTCAAAATACTCAAAATTACTTCTCCAATGTGATGATGATACTGTCTGTGCTGCTAGCTGGTAGGAGGGGGAATTACTTGACTGCTACAACAGTCGTACTATGGATAAACTCAAAAATACATAAATTACATATTTGTCAAAATTTTACAGAGAAAATACATATTGAGTTATTAATAGTCTTTAAAGAATCAATGAACAAAATCAGCTAGTTCTTTAATTAACCTACTTTTCCCTGTATCTATTCTCATGATATTCACAAGTACAAAAATATAAAATAAGCAGCTTTTTAAATTTATAAATAGCTCAACTGTGTTACACTCCAAGATCATTCTCTGAAATTATAGCACTGATCAGGGTGAAATAAAGGCAGAATCACAGCTGCTGTATAACAGATATGCTTTTTTGTGTACACACATTTTGTCCTCAAGCTAACATCATGCCTTTTAGGAAGGGCATATTTAGACTTGATTTTGGGATATTTGGACTTGATTTGGGGATCTTGAAGGGTATTAGTAGCTTTCACTTGGTGATGAAACATTTAAACTTTGCTTCCAGATGCATAATTCTTTTCATAAACTTGCATGGAATTTTAAGCAGTGAATTTTCCTAGCTTAGGGTTTTTTATTTTGTGTGGCAAATTATTTTATTAGCTTGGCTCAAAGGCTTTTTCTTATGTTTAATTTGGTGATAGCATTCAGCACTCAAGAGGTTGTTACACACAATGTTTACTTTAAATATGGTTGTACTGGTCTTTTCCCAGAATAAATCCACTGCATCTGATAAAGCTTCTTCCAGTGCATGTGAGATCCCATTAGTATTGCTTGGCACCTGAAAAATAAATTGTTATTTCCACAAATATTTCTTACTGTGTTAACTTGTGTATGCAGGAGTGATATTGATATGCAAGTTTTCGTAGCCAATTAGTGAAAGCAAGTTAGAGCATAGCAAAGAGTGGATGTAGTTGAGAACCTAAACTGATCAGATGAGTGCCATGAAAATGTCTAGGAGACTGGAACACCTCTCAAAGAAAGAAGGGCCTAGAGAATTGGGATTCAGCCTGGAGAAAAGGAGCTGCGGGGACACTGCACTGCGGCCATTTAATTCTTAAGGGAGGTTTATAAGAAAAATGGAGAGAGACTTTTTACCAGGATCTGTAGGGATAGGATAATGGGTACTGGTTTTGAATTAAGAGGGTAGATTTAGGTGAGATATAAAGAAGAAATGCTTTACAATGAGGGTGGTGAGGTACTGGACCAGGTTGCCCAGAGATGTTGTGGGTGCTCCATCACTGGAAGAGTTCAAGGCCAGGTTGGATGGGGTTTTGAGCAACCTGGTCTAGTAGAATGTGTCCCTTCTTGCCAGACTAGGTGATCTTTAGAGGTCACTTCCAACCCAAACCACTCTATGATTTTCTAAAAGTAAAATTAGAATAAATAGTAGAGCAAACCTAAGAATTCAAATAGTCTCACTCACTTTTTAGAAGAAAAATGCAACACATCAATTTAATTTTATGCTTCTGTGGTTTAAATTTAATTTGGGGTTAATGAGTAGGCAAGGAGGTCATAGGCTCATATTTTCTATTCCACTTCTATGCATCCTAGCTGAGCATAATTCAAATGAAAATGAATTTGTATTTATAACTAATTTGCCAGTTAATGGCAGCCACTTTTATTACAAAGTAGGGATTTGCTCGAAGAAAAAAATGTAAGGACTGAAAAATATTTGAAATAGTCAAGAATTCAGTGGGGGATGATGGCATATATGACCTATCAAAATCACCAGGAGATGGCTGAAATAATAGGTTATAAAAATTCCCTGGTCTTTGGTCCTTCTTGAGTGAAATACATGCTTCTGTACTATGCAGAGCAGGACTAAAAGTTGAATTTTTGAAACTTTGAACTTTTCAATAGGAGACAGCAGCTTTTCTGTTGTCACTCTGTGCCTTGAACTTAAAAAACGTATCCTAAAAATTAACAAAAATGAACCTGTATTAGAGCAAGGAGGTCTTATAGAAAACGTATTGCAACAATAAAGCACACATTCAGAAAAATGTCACTAAAAACTGATATGTATATATCCTTTCTGCTCATAGTCTGTTAAATGGATTATGTTCAGGCTATCTGTGTTGACGGTGATCTATCAAGCTTACCTCTACCAGTATCACTTGCACATCAGTTATGGACCATTGCCTTACACTGACCTCTGCTTGATCTAATATCTGTTAGACAAAGGGATCAAAGGGATTACAAGTACAACTAACAAAGAGACAAGCAAGCAGACAGTTTAAAAATAGGAGGAAAAAGTAAAACTCAAAGAATTAGAACTACCCTTTTCATAGTATTTTTATACCTCTGCTAAAAATCAACATGGTGGCCTGATTTGCACATAAAGAAGAAATATCTTGAGACCATGTTTTATTTTTCCTTTCAAAATTAAATTTTCTCACTATTCATAATTGCTTTGCAGTGATTCAGTGTGTACCATTTGCTAAGGCTGTTTACACAGAAAGTTATAATTTAGGTCTATTGCAGTGATGTAACTATTATTTGGGACTGTCAGCATCTTTGCTACATTGAAGTTCCTGTTGCTGAGACTGATCTAAATAAATGCAGATTTTTTTTTTCAGCTGAGATCCATTCACAGACAGTGGAGAGGAAAGTAGGTGTATGCAGGAAGGCACTCAAAAATCTCTTCCCCTCTAACTTCAAACGAATTTAGTATGACTAACTGTGTGTTAGGCAGTGACAGAGGTGTATAATGTTATGTGAGATGAATTCAAATATAGTTTTACCATTAACACTCGGTTAATCAGATGGTTGCTCTGTATTTATATTTTTTTTCTTGAAGCTCTGCTTCCACATTTCTTCCACATGCTATCATGTTGTATTGAAAACGTGAAGAAACTATATGTGTTTTAGTAGTTGAATAAATATAAAATTGACTATAAAATGTCTAAGGATCTTCTGGGTTTCTTTTCTTTCATCTCTTTAATGAGATGAAGAACATGGTAAAAAGACCCATAACTTTTCAGGCAGTCATTGGCATAAGTACACGTGCAATACTAAGTCCTGATTAAGCATACTTTCTCCATTTTAACATTGTTATCTACAGTAAAATACAGTTGTGATCCCAGTGAAAACAACAGTAACTGCTTAACATAATCAGTATTAAAGCTCAAGATTTATGCTTTTATCTCCCTTCAAACAAAAATTCATGGAGAGACAAATCCCATAGTTCTGATGAGGTGAAATTCCTGAGAAATGGGGCCAAGCACAGAATCAGATTGGATTCCAATAACATGTTATTTCCAAGTGTCATAATTAACTTATTTAAAGTAATTTGCTTCTCACAAATAAAAACATTCACACTATATCAATAGTGCATCTTAGGGGGCTACTTTTTTCACAGTTAAAAGGTAATAGGCATGGAACACACTTCAAAAGGAGAGCACTGGGAAGAGCTTGTTATTTTTACTGTGAACTTTAAGGTAAATTCTCAAAGCATTCATCTGTAGACACTTAATGCATTTTATTGCTATGATCATGACTATACTAACAGACAGAAAAATTAGGAATTCAGCTTCTGTGTGCAACCTGAACAGAATCTATCGCTGTGATTCTCTGGTATTCTCTATTTCAATGCCACTGTGATGTTCTATGCAAGCAAGATCATCTACAAAACAGTCAGTGGCAGCAATAAAAAAGCATTCTGCTAAGCACCAGACATCACTAACATAGCAAGATAAACATCATTTGGTTCATGCTGAAACAGTTTTTGCAACAGAAGGAATTGCAACCCTAGCAAAAGTCCCTTAACCTTCTTTTAACAGAGAGCCCAAGCATATTCACAGTCCTTGCTGCAGAAATCTTGATTAGATTTTTCCATGACTGTCATCCTGTTCATAGGAGATCAAAGGTTAGTGGCTTCCAAATTCAGCTCAATTTAGACTTCCTTCTGGACAGGTTTATAAAATATATGAAATAATACTGTGTTTCTTAATTAAAATGATGACGCTTTTTTC
This sequence comes from Heliornis fulica, assembly GCA_013399135.1. Taxonomy (NCBI): domain Eukaryota; kingdom Metazoa; phylum Chordata; class Aves; order Gruiformes; family Heliornithidae; genus Heliornis; species Heliornis fulica. Next base: position 85,284 of record VXBZ01008483.1, on the reverse strand, counting down.
TTATGGCTGTAGCACTTTTACTAGAATTGAGCATGTAGTGCCTAGCTATGCCTTTAAAGAGTGAGTTAAAGGTAGAATGAAGTCTCACATTCAGTATGACAAGCATGAAGCTCTGCTGTTGAAGGCTATGACATGCAGATTTATATACAAAGTCAATTCAGAAATTCGATATATTTTGAAAACATCCAGTTGACTGAAAATTGTCCTCTAACGAACCTCTTCTTGTGGGAACAAACTTTCAAAACGGCAAGTTTAATGTCTGTAAATATGTAAAAGGTGAGTGTCAGGAGGATGGATCTCTTCTCGGAGTTGGCCAGTGATAGGACAAGGGGTAACGGGTCCAAGCTGGAACATAGAAAGTTCCGTCTTAATATAAGGAGGAGCTTTTTCACCATGAGGGTGACAGATTACTGGAACAGGCTGCCCAGAGAGGTTGTGGAGACTCCTTCTCTGGAGACATTCAAGACCAATCTGGACACCTACCTGTGTGACTTAATCTAGGTGATCCTGCTCAGGCAGGGGTGGTGGACTAGATGATCTTTTGAGGTCCCTTCCAACTCCTAACAATCTGTGGTTCTGTGGTTCTCTTTTCCCACACCTAAACATTGAATGGATCCTTCCTGTCTCATATAGCCATGAAGTATTTATGAAAAGGAGTAATAACTTACTAATGTCATATTCATGTCATTCACCCAAACTATTAGTTAATTACATAGTCATTCCTTTCTCCTACTAGAAGTAGCCAAGCAAACCTAACAGCATAAATCCGTGGTCTTGAAGAATTAGACAGTTCTAGTCTTCATTTGCAATCTCTACACAGACAAGAGAGAGGATATAGTGCTTAATTGTGCATAGTTAATAAATATAATAAAAATCCTTTACCAACCTGCATAAGTCTAAGACAATTTAAGTAGTTTTTAAGATATGTTGTGGTGGTTTGACCCTGGCTAGAGGACAGACTCCCACCAAAGTCGCTCTATCACTCCCCTCTTAGAGGGACAGGAGAGAAAATATATGTTGAGAGGTTTTGGAGTCAAGATAAAGACAGGGAGAGATCATTCTGCAATTAGTGTCATGGGCACAACAGACTCAACACAGAATAAAAGAAAGAAACCTATCTAATTTATGAAACTACACTATTCACATAGAGAAACCAGAGTCAAATAATGAGGAGTACAAACAGCTTTTAAAACACCACTCCCCACCCCTTTCTTTCCAGACTTCACTTTATTCATTATTTTCTCTTCCCCAGGATGACACAGGGGAAAGCCGGCTTCACTATGTTATTCTGCACAGGACGCAGGGAATCTTCTCTCAGCACCTACTCCTCTCCCCTTTCACTGACCTTGGTGTCTGCAAAGTTTCTTACATCTTCTCACTCCCTTCTCTGGTGGCAAAATGTGGCTGTTTTTCACCTCTAAAATGTGATTCCAGAGCCTTGTGACCGGCGACAATTGGCCCGGCCGGCCTTGTCAGTAACAGAGTTTGGGAGTTTGGCTTTGGGAGCTCAGCTGGGATTTGCTTTGTTGGACCATTAAGAAACTTGAGCTGCTACTTAAATAAGCCACATTGAAAACCCACCACATATGTATTATATTTTAATATATTAGACAGTTTTGAAGCCACATTTCTGCTACTATCATCTTCTCCAATTTCTATTGAGATAATTAGTAAGTGATTTTTTTAATTGTTTACCATGTGTTTCCAGATATTTCTTGCATGTTATATTTTTTTTTTTTCTCAGACAAATCAGTAGGGGTGATTGTTCTGCTGATGTCCGTGAAGTTCAGGCTTGATTTCAGTCTAGGCTGGTGTAAATCTAACTGAAAACAATAATTTCTGATTAGTAATTATGTAACTTTTGGTCTTTGTCATGTTCTTCAGAGAACTTGTAATCAAGTCTAAAAGCATTATTGCTGGTTCATACCTTTCTTTCTGTTAGTCTAAATAGCAATTCTGAGCTCTGAGTTATTGTTATTATTATTTATTTTTATTACTTAATTTTTCAAAAATTAAATTTGCTATTATTGTAGCTGAAAATATTTATATCTTTTTTCCTTATCAATGTTGCAAAGAAATACCAGTTTTTGCCTTAAATATCTAAATTGCATGGAATGTAAAGCTACAATGTATGTCACAGTTCTGATGACTTAGAGCATGAGACCATTTATTTTATGCACAGAAATTTCCTTGTCACAGAAATCAGGAGAGCACAGAAAAGGAAGAATAAGGCCAGGTAAGCTTCTCTGGGCTTCCTCAGAACAGTGAGTTGCTTCCTCTCATAGAAAGTGACCTGTGCTAATTTTGTCAACATTTTTCTGGGTTCTTAATTATGAATATGACTGGTTTTTGAGAAATTTTAGTTACTCCCAATGGATAAATGGCAGCTATAATTTAAAGAAAACATTTTCTTACCATTTTTAAAACACTTGTAATTATAATACTTCAAATTCTCTAAACAATTTGCATATTTCCTCTTTTGAGATTTCATAAATTTATTGTTTGAATGTTATCTGGCTAATGACTGCTTCAATAGAAAATTGCAAATTAAACAGTAAATGTATTTTAAACATAAAACTAGCTACAGTTGCCCTTTGAGGCACATTCTTATATATATAAAGATAACCCACATGGGATTACTTAAGATAATATATTAACATTTTATGTGAAAACATTTGTTACTGGAAAACTGTCAGGATCATGCTGATGCCATTTAAGATAAGCCAATAAGCTGCACATTCTTATTTCTGTTTCTTTTCTAGTAAATTCTTTGGGAAAAGACCCTTTTAGAGTGATTGTATAGATTTATATATATTAAAAAAACCCCAAACCTGCTTTTTCAATCATTATTTTTTAAAAATTATTCTTACACCCAAGATAATTTCACTAGTTAGTAGACCAAGATATTTGTAAATTCATGAACATGACAAATACAACAAATACGTCATTTACAATGTTCATTTTCATTTCTTATCATCTATCATTATCTCTTTCTCATTTTCTTTTCTCCCTCTGAATCATCTGATGTCCTTTGTGCCAGTGTTGCTTTATTTCCCACTGTAGAAAAATATCCAACTGATAGACTATGATAAAATGATAATTTATTTCTGAAAAATTGATATGTCTAATTATAGTGGATAATTACATCTGGTAATTCATGACTGTGAATTACTAGCACCACAGATTAAATTTTTTGTCTTGCTCAAAGGGATTAAGTAGTAGTAAGCAATTAAATGAGACCAGTCCTTTCAGTCATATGTTTCTGTCCAATTTTTTTTTCTGTGATGTTTACATATGGTTATTGTAGAGATTAAAAAAAAATTTACCAAATATTATTTTCTGTGCTTTATGAACATCTCTATATCCTTCTTTTGAAACAACAACAAAAAAGTATTTCAAGTCTCCAAACTTGTAAAATTATACTTAAAAAATATTAAAGATTCATGTAATCAAGAATGAACTATTATTTGCATTTAACAAGGAGAAAAGAAGTTGGAATGTATTTCAGTGAATAAAGTGATGAAGTATTAATATTTAGAAGAGAAAAACCTGTTGCTTGTTTCCTGTTTTTATTAGTGTATTTAGTTTCATTGCAGTATATCAATGCCTTGAGAGAAGTACCAGACCTGCCTGCTTCTGCTCAACCTCCCTTGGGGCCATCAGAAGGAAGGAAACCTAATGCAAAATCTACCATGACTGGCTAAAAACTCAGGTTTATTAAAAATTGATCTAAATATTACAGATGTAGTTAGGCTTTTTTTTTTTTTCAATGACTTTAGAAAAAAAAAGATGTTTGTAATGTATGGGAGAAAATATTAATAACCAATATAAAATCCTTTATTCTTACTACACTAACAGGCATGCATGTACAGCAGAGGAGAATAGCAGAGCTGCTGAAAATGATAGCTGTGAATCTATAAATGCGTGAATAAATGTAAGAATAATGTTTAAGTAGGCAATAGTTCATCCTTTTGATAACATTTTTGGGAGGACTGGGACCAAAAAAGGCTTCCATCAATGGATTCTAAATGGAGCTTTTCTTTGTGCACTGGATAAACAGGAGCAAAAATATATGGTTGATTAAGCACCCATAAGAATGAGAGGAATTTTTAAAATCTAAATATCTTTAACAGTGGAACAAGATAAATGTAAAGCTACAATAATTCTATGCAAATGCCAGGAACCGTGGCTGTCCAATAGCCTTGGATTCTTCCCTTCTAAGTACATTAATTTTGTTCTCTATTAATAACAAAGCAGTTCCTGAATAAAACATTTTTCAACTCATACTGATCCTTCTTTTGGCTGTACCCATCTTTCACATGATGAGGAGACCTGCTATTGTTCTTATTAGTATGCATATCTCTTTTAACTATTACTTAGTAACTACTGTGTAATTAGAGGTTGTAAAAGCCCCCTCCCTGGCAGTGTTCAATGCCAGGTTAGATGAGGCTTTGAGCAACCTGATCTATCGGAGATTGTCCCTGCGCATGGCAAAGGGTTGGAACTAGATGATCTCTGAGGTCCCTTTCAACACAAAACATTCTGTGATTTCTATGATTGCATGAAATGCTGATGAATAACTTCTGCATAGGAGCTCTCTGAACGTTTTTTAATTATAAGAAACAATAAGTGAAATCTAAATTATATTTTTATTTAACACATCTGTGACATCATAAAAATTGTAGTATATTGATCACTTCTTGCTCTAAGGAGAAAAATGCACATGATGCACTGAGACAAATTCCTGAAGTGGAGAGGCAGGAGAAACCATTAGGAAGAAGTTGAACTGTAATATCATGGGATAGCTCAGGTTGGAAGAGACCTGAGGAAATCTCTATTCAGTTTTTATTCTATGCATTCAGTGTGTAGCCTGCACATTTTTTGGATTTTTTCAATATAACATATGGCAATTACACAGATTTGACCAGTAGGGATTGTGGCATTCAGCAAAATGAACCTGTTTGTGGAAATCAGTTGTAGAAATAAGCTTCCCACTTTTTTGTTAGAGAGTGTATTTATATTAATACACATAATGTAATACAGGGAGGCAGTGGAAGAATCATAATCTGTTGATAGTGTAACTGTTGCTTGATGTATTGTTGTTTCATGGCCAGTTTACTAGACCAGTTTGTTCCACTTTGTAGTATTAAAATTTAGTAGAAAGTAAATTTTAAAAAATCCACAAAACCTAAATCAAAGTTTTGGGTTTATTGTAAGGGAGTACTTCTCATTGTAAGAGATTTATCTCATACTATTTCAGAATTTTTTCTTTAATTATATTGGATTTTCCTAGAATGTTTCTAAAATGGCATTTTTTACTGCTCATCCTGGAATCTGTGTAAAGGAGGAGTCTCCCAAATATTCTGCAAAATTAAACATACAAAAGGTTATCATGTATTATTATATTGTCCTTGTGGGTGGTGTCTTAAACTGGACGCGAATAAAGCAAACATTCATGGCATCTCTCTTTTCTCTCTTTAAGTCAAGTACTCATGTCAAAGCTTTAAAAAGGGTTTTTCCTTACCAATTTAATTAATGCAGACTATTGTGTAACCTCATTAAGCTGTTATATTTAAGCTGTTATCTTTGCTACAAAACCAAAGCAATCTAAAGCAAAATTCCAATGTTCAAACAACACAAGCACTGAAAATGGTCACATGACCATCTTAAATGTCTGCTAATGTCTGCCTATTCTTATGCTGCAACCAATACGAAGGTTTTTGATATTTTCCTTCTGTCTGACCTAAATCTCATTTTATTTGTAAGTCCAATGATCTAATGTTAAACTGGCAAAATGATCACATTACTTTGTAGGCTGTTCTATAACATGCCACAGAAACATCAAAGAAATATATATCTTTAAATAGGAACTAAAGAAACCTCTTTGACACTTTTTGAAGAACACTACATGTAATATTATTATCCAGTATTTTTCGCTACTAGTAAAACTTTGCAGCATAGGTTATACCTAAAGCTCTTTTATCTGGTGTTTAACCTCCCTCTTACCCTTTCACTCCCAAGTCCTCTTCCATTTTCTCAAACTTGCTGATGATTGTAGCTGGTTGATAGTTTTATACTGAATAGAATTAAGTTTTCTTTTGTTGTTTTGCTGCCACTGAACAACTGACAGTTCTAACTAGATATTGGTTACAGGAAGGTGAAGACTCCCTGGTCCTTTAAGTATAATTTATCTTGTCTTACCATCTAAATTTTGGGTATCCACTAACAAATAGTAATTTAGACTGCTTATATTAATTTAGACTGCTTTTAACTTAACTGATATATGTCCCTTTACGTATGATTCATTGTTTCCTGAAATTGGTATATAAGTGAAGATGAATGCTTTGGGAGGTACTACCATCTCCTTAGATTAAGGATGATTAATCAACTATTTTTTGAAACAACTGGTTTTACTGTGCTTGTCTTTTCTATCTAATTACACAACATTTTTCCAGGTAAACTTATCTAGTGTTTTTTTCTGTTGCCTCTATGCCATAAGAAAAGGTTCATGGAAATGATACCAGATACAAACTTCAGCATTCATAATTGACTGTATCTGAATGCATTTTTTAATGTTTGGAGTGCAGTTGTCTTAGCATGATACGATCTTTTTTTCCTTTTTTTTTCCTCCTTTTTTCTTTAAAATGCAAATAACTTTTTTGTATTATAAATGTAGGACGTATGAGGAACTTAACTGGTTTTGCCTTAACTCTGTTTATGGTCTTCCAAGGACAAACAGCCTGTAGAATACTGCACTAGATGTGCAGTACCACTCTGCAATCACAGTACTCCATGTACTATGTGATCTACCCTTCCAGAAGATTAGTATCCTATCCAGAAGAGGTGTTTGGTTTGGTTTTGTCCTTAAGACAGGATTGGTTTTATTTTCTATAACTTTAATTTATTTTCCCTTCAGAACATATTGCAATACTTACTGGTTTTGTATGGTCACAGATTCTCTATCACTTCCACTTTTCTTTCTTTTCAAAATTAAAGAGAATGAGATTCTTTTCACTTCCAGCATGCACATTGGTTTTGGATTTTTGGGTTCTTTTGCCTTGTGTCTTTTTTTTCTTTCTAAGATCTACAGCAGATTGGCAAACTCAAATATCACTGTAAATTGCTACATGCTGTTGTTGCATGCTTTAAAAGCTATCTAAAATTGAATCTTACATAAGGTTGACAGATATCAGCCAAGACATCTCTTTCTCTGTTTTAGCACATCTAGTAGAATAATGATGTAAAATAAATACGTAACAATCTAGCAAGCAGTAATGTTCAGATAATATTAGACAGATTGAACATTAGTGATAAAACCATTTAGGAATAGAGAAGCTACAAAGACAGAGATAAAGAATAGAACCTTGTTTCTACCAAAATAACCTAAAGAGCAGGAGCCATATGGATTAATGTTACTGTGCCTATGCTAATTAAAATGGGGTATTTTGCCAATTAAAAAGATTCATGACCAGGACTGAGGTTGCCAATTTTTGCAATGATTCAGAAAAACAAAATAGTTTATCCCTCTCAAGTCTACAGCTTGTTCAACTCTGCAGGACAAACAAGTATTCACTTGTTTTTGTCAGAATAAGAAAATCCAAGATGGTAAAGCAGGGAGTATGATGATTTTCTGTAAAAATATATTCTTCAATTTACTCACTTAATGAATATGTATCACTGAAAAGTTGAATAAAGCTGCTTTCTTCTATTCCAGATGAATTGAAACAAGGAAAACTGAAAAGTCCACAGTGAATATTATGGTAAATAGAATTATGTTCAGTTTTAGAAAGAAAGAAAGAATGGATTCCCAGTATTCTCCTTTGAGGAGCAATTGCTCTTCCTGCTAATAATCAAAGGGAAAAATAGACAATTTATCCCTTAAAACACCATGTAGGTGCTCCAAGAAATTAAATCCTGGCATGATTCGAGACTAGTAAGCAGAGGTCAGCAGATAGAGAAAGATTATTATATAATAATTTTCACTGCATTTATGATGGTCCAAGTAACTGCAGAAAGCAAAAAATTAAATCATAGCAAGTTTTATGTTAGCATCAAAGTTTATGAAACTCTGAAAGTGATAGTCGAATCTGCAGAAGGAGATGGTAGAAATCGGAAATCCAAAATCCAAAGGTAGCACAAATATGGGAGTCCCTGGCAGTTCAGAATGGACAACTAATTCATAGCTACGTGAGGGTCTATGATACTTCATATTGCATTATTCTAATTAAATGGATCACAAAGAGTTCAACCTAGTAAAGACAAGATTCCTGTAGCTGTTTTAACAGCAACAGCAAGAGAGGTTGAAAATGATCCAGGAAGCTGCACTGAAAAAATCCAGATTTGCTGATGAGATAAATTAATACTTGGTGGATGACAGCACTGACTGAGACCTAACTCACACCTAACTTTTCTAATAATCTCTAGTGCCATCATGCCTCTAGATAATATAACTAGAACAGAGAATTCTCAAGGAGGAACATAACACTGTATTATATGACAACACTACATTCGATACAAGCCTGAGAATATTTCTTGGTCTTTTTACAGTACCTTTTAGCACAAATTTACCAAAACTACTGTGTTTCCATTTTGCTATTATGAGAACTGGAGTTACATGCAATATTAGAGAGAAGTCAAATCATTGGGGTTTATCCTGAGCTTTATTCAATGTTTCCACAAACATTTGGAGAATAGTACATACTGGAATTTAATGTGTTTGGCAGAGATTTAGTAATGGGATAGTCATATCACTAATGTCTAGTAAAAACCATAAATGTTATTAAGGAAGCAGAGTTTTTCCTTATTTGACTTAATCAAATGAGGATTAAATCATGTGCATTTCTCAGTTATTTTGGTACTTTAAAAAAATGAGCGTACTCTGGTGAAGTTGCCGCTGACTGGAAGAAGGGGGAAAAAAGACTCAGAGAACTACAGGCCAGTCAGTCTCACCTCTGTACCTGGCCTGATCATGGAGCAGATTCTCCTGGAAAATATGCTCAGGCATGTGGAAAATAAGGAGGTGATTGGTGACAGCCAATATGACTTCACTAAGGTCATTGAAGACATCGATGGCCCTTGATGACAGGGTTACAGCATTGATGGCTAAGGGAAGAGCTATCTGGACTTTGCAGTATTTAACACTGTCAGGCATGTCATCCTTGTCTCTAAATTGGAGAAAATTGGTCTTAATGGATGGATCACTTCGTGGATAAGGAATTGACATGATGGTAATGCTCGAACAGTTGTGGCCAAAGGCTTCATATCCAAGTGGAGAGCAGTGACATTCCTCAGAGTTCAGTATTGGGGCTGGCACTGTTTAACATCTTTATTGGTGACATGTACAGTGGAATTGAGTGCACCCTCAGCAAGATTACTAGCTACACCAAGCTCTGTGGTGTGTTTGGCACACTGACAGGAAGAAATACCATCCAGAGGAACCTTGACAGGCTTGAGAGTTGGGCCTGTGCAAACTTCATGAGGTTCAACAAGGCCAAGTGCAAGGTCCTGCACATGGCTCAGGGCAATCTCAAGCACCAATACAGGTTGGGTGGAGAATAGATTGGTGGCAGCCATGAGGAGAAGGACTTGAGGATGCAGGTGGATGAGAAGCTCAACATGAGCTAGCATTGTGCAGCTGCAGCTCAGAAAGCCAACTACATACTAGGCTGCAACAAAAGAAGCATGGTGCATTGGTTGACGAAGATGGTTCTTTCCCTCTGTTCTGCTCTCATGAGAATCCACCTGGCATACTCTGTCCAGCTCTGGGGATCCCAGCATAAAAAGGCACTTCTGGAACAAGTCCAGAGGGCCATAAAGATGCTCAGAGGGCTGGAGCACCTTTTCTGTGAAGACAGTTGGTGGTGTTCACCCTGGAGAAGAGAAAGCTCTGAGGAGACCTTATAGCAGCCTTCTAGTAACTGAAGGGGACCTACAAGAAAGCTGTATGTATTTTTCTTTTTTTTTTTTTTGGCAACAGATCTGGACTAATGATTATACTCTCGAGATTTCTATTATAGCTACAGTAAATTCTTACATTTATTTATCTATATGATGTGCTTCCTCTTTGCCCAAAGACAAGATTTTGAGCATAGCATCCTTCAGGACCTAGCTCGGTACATTGAATCTTTTCTAATTACTACTGCTGACCTAGTGGAAACAAGGTAAGTAGAGCACTGCTAATTAGTGTAATATTAAAAGAAATCTTACTTAGGTGGAAGAATTTTTGTTTAAGTCTTACAGCTCTCTCAAATAAAAGATATAATTTTATTTCTATGGAAGAGTGACCCAGTTGTAAAATCTGCATTGCTAATTTCATCTGCCAAAAAAGAAAAAAACACATATTTGTGTGATGCAACCATACTTTATCGATAGCTATAACAAGCAGTTATTTTATGCACATTAAGATATTTGACACAAACACACCAACATATTGCAGAGAAATTCAGCCCTGGTGTGATAGCAGAGGCCTTGAGAAGTGGAGATACATACTGCACCCAGTGGAAAACATTCAAATATTTGTTAAAATCTTCATGGTCTTCTGATGTGTAATAATCATCCACTTTTACACAGAACCAAAGGCAATACTTGTCGTTAATTACTGTGAAGTACAACTATCCCAGTATGATCACAGTACAGGGAAATATATTTAGATGTTTATGCAACATATTTTTTAAGTGATATAATAGTAACAATAACAATAACTAAATATATAAACACAAATTTAATAAGACAGGAGGTGAAAAAGAAGGATATATCTCACTAAGTCTAGTGAAATGTCCCTGTAACTGAAAGGGAAGCTCTCCATTGATATAATCTTGAGTTATAAGTTATGAAAATGTCTATAGTGGAAATGGAAATCTGAGATTTTCAACAGTTTTTGTCTATTCTCTGAATCAGAAAGGAAAAACATGTTAATAACGCAGTGGCTATTTAAAACCCACTACTCTGCAATTATAATGATACATACATTCTAAAAATAAGGTATAAGAGTAAGTCATACATCAGATGGCTCAGCAGAATAATCAAAATAATAGTGTCAAAAGTAAAAATGAACTAAAAGAAGGGTGATGATTGCATGAGAACAGAGAGGTAGGAGAAGGAAAATTCTAATTTGCAGTATTGAACAACTACTTGACTACAACAGTGTTTCAAACATTCAAAAATTCCAGCTACAGAAACAGAGGATCTTGTAGGACTGAGCTTTAAAAAAAAAAGAAATTAAGATATTCCAAGACTTGGTATACTAGTCACACCTTAATATTTCCTAGATAAAAGATGAACTTAATTTTTTTGTCTTGTAGAATGACAGCCATTTGTCCTATACAGGAGAAAATGACCAGAGGAAACCAGCAAAAAACCCAGTCCTGACTTCAAAGAAGCCCTTCATTTCTTGACCTACCTGCAATTCAAGCACTCTGAAGGTTATGCTAAAAGAGGCTCTCAGGGCATAGTTTTGTTTGCTCTGAAAGTTTCGGTCTTGTGGGCTAACCCTCTCACTGAATTAGTATCTGATCTTATGGGCAGCTCCCCGGAGTGAAGCAGTAAATGTATACTAGACTGAATCTATTATTAATACAATAATACCCCAAGGTAAAGCATTATTTGGTCACTTGCAAAGGAGTATTAACAGAGAGAGACACAAAGAGCTACTCTCCAGAAGCTGCTACTGTGATTCTTTTCTTGTTGAGAAGTCAAGATTTTGTCCTTCAGGTCCGTATCCTTTATACTATAAAATAGTACTTTCCAGTCCCTCAGGGGAAAGAAAAGCTTATGAAAAGGCAAATAGATGTTTGGAGCCTTTATTAGTGCAGGCTATATACATATCTTAGGTGTGTGTGCACATGAAGTTTACCATAGATATACTGAATATAGCTTTGATAAGTGATGCACAAACTGATAAGGAAAAATAACCCAGAAAACAACAGGGCAGCAACCAAACGTTATTTTTAGCATAATGAACATGCATTATTCTAATAAATGTTAAGTACACACAAGATGGTGATTTGTGATTAAATCCATGGCTATTCATGCTATTATCTTTTCATATCGTCTTTTTCACTGTTATGTAACAGAGTATTTCACAGAACCACAGAACCACAGATTGTTAGAAGTTGGAAGGGACCTCAAAAGATCATCTAGTTCACCACCCCTGCCTGAGCAGGGTCACATAGATTAAGTTACACAGGAATGTGTCCAGATTGGTCTTGAATGTCTCCAGAGAGGGCATATCCACAACCTCTCTGGGCAGCCTGTTCCAGTAATATGTCACCATTACACTTCTTGGCCACGAGAACACACTGCTGGCTCATGGTCATCTTGCTGTCCACCAGGAACCCCAAGTCCCTCTCACATGCACTGCTCTCCAACAGGCCAGTCCCCAACCTATACCGGTAATTGGAGTTGTTCCTCCCCAGATGCAATACCCTACACTTGTCCTTGTTAAATCTCATTAAACTTCTCCCCACTCAGCTCTCCAGCCTGTCTAAATCCTGTTGAATGGCAGCACAACTTTCTGGTGTCTCAGCCAGCCCTTCCAGCTTTGTGTCCTCAGCAAACTTGCTGACTGTGCACTCTATTCCCTCATTCAAGTTATCAGTGAATATAATGAAAAATACTGGTCCTAGTACCAACCCATGAGGGACTCCACTAGTTACAGGCCTCCAGCCAGACTCTGTCTGATTGATCACAACTCTCTGGCTTCTTCCCTTCCACCAGCTCTCAAACCACCTCACTACTTGATCAGACAGTTCATGGGTTTTGTTGTTTTTCTGACCAAGACCAAACAGAGAAGGTTCTGGGTTCGAGCAAGATTGCCCTTATGGGCATATTACTTAGATTGTACTGTAGAGTGAAAGGGTGTGACTTTTTCATTTGGTAGTACAGGTATAAAAAGATGTTTGTTATGTGATTTCATAGCACCACTAGTGTGTCCAAATTCTCAAAAACAGACCAAGAACAAGATGTTTCCCCAGCTACCACTTGAAACACACTTTTTTTTTTTTTCTACCCTGTGAAATTTATTTCCAGGCCACTGTGTAAATCATAAGAAAAATAGACACATTAACTTTTCCTCAATAACAATCACATCCTTATGCTCACTATGCTTTCTCCTTCAAAATGACTCACTGCTGAGATGATTTTATTGTACAATACAATCTTTATTTCCTTTTCTATGAGAGTATTATTACTTTTAATTTTGGGTTATGTTACTTTTCCTCTGTTCAACTATATATAGAGATTTAATAATATGTGTATCTAGTTTCCTTAAAGGCAAATATACCTCTGGCCTTTACAGAAAACTATAATTGAATGCTTATCTAAGAACTACTATTGATATGTTTGGTATTAAAAATATATTTTATAGTAGGTATATGCATATGTACATGTGTGTAGGCATATATAGACAGTATACATCTGAATGCATACTGTCTATATATATATTTATATATATATAAAATATAGCTTTAGTCATTAAATTTATTCCCAAATCCTGTAACAAATTTTGTAGCATTCAGATTCCTTTTACTTCTTTTGCCCTCCAGGCCTTTCTTTTTATTCTACTATTGTGAAAAACCTAAAAAATTGAGAATAAACTAGTCATTAAGATAAAGAATGAAACTATATGGATAAAGTGCTATTAAACACTAATTAAAAATAATTACATGCCTTGATTTTCTCCATGTATTATAAAATATTGAGGTATATGTAGAGGGGTATCATATTTTTCTTGTAGGATTACCACTTGAAAGCCCACCGAGATCTGATTTAAGTTTATATAGTGGTTGCAGCCACTTTCCTATAACATAGTTTTCCTGTATAATTTGCAATAACTGTAGGTTTGTGAGAGCTTGAAGAACAGAAACACAGTGGAGCCTCAACCACTCAAAAAGTGTTCATATCACTTTATAAAGGTATACTTTTATTCATTAGATAAAGAGGGAGACTGAGAACAATGATAAATGTTAGTTGTTGAAGCTTTAAATTCTGGTCTGCAGAGGTGCTCACTAATCATATAAGATTGTTGCTTAACAAATTGGGAAAGATTCCTCCCAAACCATACAAAGCAGAATTATAGAATTGTCTTGGTTGGAAGGGAACCTTTAGATCATTAAGTCCAACTACCACCCTAACCTACCACCCACCACTAAACCACATGCCTAAGCAAGACATCTAATCGTCTTTCAAATGCTATTGTTTGAACAAAAAAGAAAACCTTACCTCTCACACTTTATCCTCTAGATTTATATATATATATATAGTGAAAAATATTACATATATTGATTGCAATGTTTATATATATAAAATGTACATATATGTATATTTGTATATAAATATATACATGTATATACATATATTGCAATCAATATATGTTACATTTTTCACCACACAACCAATTTAAATTAATATCAGGGGAAGATGTTTGGGCCAACTTTTGAAAATCTAATTAGCTCCAAACTTAGAGCTCCAGTGAGGTCCAAATTCAATAGCTAGTGTCTTAAAAGTAGGACATGTGGCAATTTTTAAAAAAGACACATTCAGCTCTTATTCAACTAAAGAAGTAACTGGGATAAACTCAAAGTTATAGCCCAGAAAAATATCCCAACTACTATTTTATTTCTGAGGTACTTATGCTTTGTATTATTTTACATTTTCTCATTGGGGCATCATCAGGAATCTGCACTCGTGGTTATGTGCATTTGTGAAAATCCAGTCATACAGTCTTGTACCACTGTGTAGTTTGAAGTCTACTTCACAGCTAAACACCACCTCCCTACTTTCCCCTATGATCTTCTTGCATCAGACACTGAAATGCTGATTTCTGCAACTGAAAATATGATTTCTGCAAACCTACATTAAATTAGCTAATACCTAGAAAAGTACAGTCTCATTGACAATATTCCTTCTCTCTACGCTCTTGTGTCTATAGCCTTGTACTTCTTCCAGTTTCTGAACTGAAATGTGAATCTTTGAGTAGGGAGGGTTCCTGTAATTACCGGGTCATGGTATAAAATGCTCCCACTCAGCCAAATGCCATCTAATAAGATCAAGTTGATTGTAAGGAGACACAGTTTAAAACAGATTTAAAGTAGTTACTGCCAGATCGTTTCTTTTTTTTTTTTTTTTAGTTTGAACTTTGTGTGAGTACTGTATAGGTAATTATTGCAAATGGCAATAACTTGGTTTTGTGAGCTGTCAATCCTACCTAGAGTAATATGTATGGTTTAAGTCATTTACATAGACAGGGTTAAGAGCTATATGGGGGGCAGAGAGTTCATATTTTGCAATAGTTTGACTCTACTGGAGACAAATTTTAATATAAGTTGACTTTTTTTTTTTTAAAAAAAAGGAAAACAGGTCTTGTGCACCTGCTCTGTAACAGTTTCAAAATTTAAAGCTAAGAAGTACAACAGTTGAGATTTACTTTTCTTCATTCGTTCAAAAGGAAGCTATCTATATCTATATCTGACATATTAAGACCTGTTTGTAACAGTGTATAAAGGTATAGTTTAATTCATTAAAAAAGAGAGAATGAGAATGATGGTAAAAATCGATTGCAAAAACAATAAGCTATGTTATGTAGAATACATGAAAATGAGAGGAATAGAAAATACAATGGGTCAGTGTGCTTTCATTCAGAGAAACCTTGATGGATGGATAACACAGCTGAAATAATCTTCATGAAGTTCAGCAAAGGGAAATGCAATGCACCTGTAAAGAATTTATCTCATGCACTAAGACAGGGTGGAAATGTACTGGTGGTAAAATAACTCTACTGAGAATGACCCACGTATACTGGTGGATACACAGTTGAGCATGAGCTTCGGGGAACCTTTTGCAACAAAGAAAGCTGACAGTTTAATGGACTGTATTAGGAAATGCATGGCCAGCAGCTTGAGGGAGAGGCTCATTCCCCTCCAGGTATCAGATACTGGTGAGGCCACATCTGGAGTACTATTTCTAGGTCTGGTCAACCCAGTGCAAGACAAACATGGACATAGTAGAAAGAATCTAGTGAAGGGGCAATAAAACATTCAAGAAAGTGGAACATCTCTCATATGATGAAAAGCTAAGACAGCTATGACTGTTCAGCCTAGAAAAGGCTCAGGGGAATCAATCCTGACTCACGTGAAGGACTTTGTACATAGTCTCGTTGAACTTCATGCACTATCCCACTCTCAAGCCTGTCAAAGTGTCTCTGGATGGCATCCCTTCTCTCTATAATACATAGTACTATACATCCCTGAAACTGACCCTCAGTTGTTAACCTGCACAACCATCTTCAGAATTAGGCTCACATCCAAGTCCTGCGATATTAAAAATGGCACTCGGCTAGCAAGTCTATAGTTTCCTGCCAGGGCAGTGCAAACTGTGCATAGCCCTCAGAAGCTTTTACTGTGATTTTGCCCACTCTCTGAATTAATAAATCACACAGGCTTTGCTTCAGGTTCACCTACAGTGTTCACCTACCTTGTTTCTCCTAACATGTTTGAATACCCCATTAAACCAAATGTATGTCTCATTATCAGGTAACCACAAAGTGTTTCCAAACAGAAAACTGTATCCTATGAGAAAGTATTTTTGTGATTGTGATTTAGCCTTTATAAAAAATAATATCTATATCTGTATTTATGTGAATTAAAGGTCCACTATCTTTAATGATTTATCATCCTAAGTAGCATATTCTCCTATTCCCTAGTATGATTTACATATGAATTCTTCATTCCTTTGTGGACCTGTGATTTTCTTGACAATAATATTAAAGTGTTCAGCACAATTCTTATTTCCATGGAAAAGCCCATCTCTTCAGATTTTTCATCGGGAGTAGCTTTGTGTCTGATTCTCTGTTTATGCTTCTTTATGGCTAGCATATCTCTGCTCATAGCCATACAGTGATTCTGCTTTAGTTTTTACTAAGTGAGATGAGAATGGGCCCTCTACCAGTAGAGGTAAAGAAAAATGCAATGAAAGGCTTATGGCTGACATAGGGAGATATCATTCACCAATTACCATCACAGGCAAAACAGACTCAACGATAGGATCACAGTCTCCTTCAGACTTCCTCCTGCTCTGGCATGGGGTTGTCCATGATCTGCTGGTGGATATCTGTACCACCATAAACCTCCATGGGTTACTATATAGCTAAGGTACCATATGCTTTTATAACATATTATTAGTTAGGATCTTTTGCATTTATGAGTGCTTTGCAGTCAGTGCATTCGTCACCAGTGATCAAAAGAACCTGTGAGTCTGTTGCTGCAATAAACTGCCTTTTTCCCAGCTGGTCATACTAATTCTTATTGAGTGACCAAACTGTTGAGATGGCCGTGGTAGTTCAGTACTGTTCTAGGCTGAAGGTGCCTGTCGCTATTTCTGTAGCCGAGCCGTGGTATCACGTATTGAGTGCAGGGCACAACTGGACCTATAATGAAAAATTTAGTATAGCCCTTTTAATGCAACAGTACTGCATGCCTCACCTGGGATGGGACACAGCTGGGACAGGTTACCCAAACCATGCCATATATCATGCTCAGTATAAAAGGGGGCTAGTTGGGGAAGGGCAGCATGACTCCAGGATGTGTGGTTTGGGTGCAATCTGGCTTTGGGATATCTCTGAGATGTAAGGTCTGAGTTTTGTGATTTGGTGAGAAACTTTTGTGGGTTTTATATAAACTATTTTGTTATAGGTATTGTTGTTTTAATTTCTCTCTCACTTTGCTGTCCCAGAAAACTGTTCTTATCCTTACTCCCAAGGTTTGCCTTTCTCTTCTCATATACCACCCCATCCTGCAGTTGCGGGTGAGTGTGCAGCCTCATGGTGCTCAGCTGTAGTTGGTGATAAGCCATGACACAACATATGGAACACCACCTCCTCCTCCTTTTCCATTGACCTTTGTCTCTGCAGAGTTGTAATTTTTTTTAAATTTTTTGTATCATGTGAATGATCCACAGTGATTTTTGGACAGTGAATTGTATGTTTTCTCAACCTTTCTATGCTCACCTCTTTCAGGATCATCTTTTTCAAGTAAAACCTTGACTGTAAGAAAAGTTTAAGGAAACAGAAGCTACTATATGCTGTACTTCACTGAACAATTTGGTAGGCTTTTCTCTCCCTTTCTTATAAAGATTACCATATACTTTTAACACTAGATCACCATGGTTTTCTTACAATGCAAACAAATGGAGAGCTATACTTTAAAAGTGAAATCTGGAGGAAAAACAACACCTCTCATTTGAAGCAAATCCTGATACTGAACAGTTGGGACATGTTATTTTTTTCTTTAATATAAGTATTTAATATGTGTGTTTTTCTTTAATATAAGTATTAATTTAGTCCATTTAATGCTGTCAAATTATCTGAAGATTTTTAAAAATACAATTGATTGTCTAAAGGTGATAGGGGGCTGTTTTAGGAAGCAGTTATACCTCCTGTAGGGTCTTCATATTACAGACGTTGTACATGGATTATTTTTGTAAACCTATAGTTTATTGTTTTTCACTCTGTTATCTTTTATATATGTAATCCATCGTGGTCCTATTATTTCCTAGAAGGCTGAATTCAAATGGATTAAGAAGGTTATTTGACAAATTCACAAAAAATATTGATGTAATAATCAGTTGATTATTAAAAAAGAGGTAATTATGAATTTGGAAGTTCTAGTTGAAGACTGGAAAAAAAAGTGCAGGTGTGAAACCTGTTACTGGCCACAGGTAAGAACCAGTGATCATTGTAATTTTCTCTACCTATTAAGTGTACTAGGTAGAAACTCAGGTATTAATTCAGTTAAGATGGACTACAGTTGATCTCAGGATGGGATGAAACTATCTTTAAGAAGACTTCATTTGGAAATATACAGCTTTGTTAGGCAAGCTACAACCACATTTCATATGCCTAAGGTCTAAATTATCCTGCGGATGAGTACCCTAATTGAGCTTATGCTAAAAAGCATGGACAGAATAGGTTTCTTTTCTGGTTACTTTGACAATTTCCTTCACTACAAGTCATAATCTTTTATTTATATATGAATTAATGTATTTAATACATATTCTAGAATGTATGCTATTCATATACAAAACATATTTATTCCCCAGTTAATTTATTATTTGCTGAAAAGCGCAACTCTTCAGAAACTGAAAATACTTGCCAACTCAGGATAAAGCAGGCAAAAAGAAGACACTGGTTTTGATTTTAGGGGATTAAGGTACCTCTCCAAACCAGCAACCCAAAACTGTTTCATAACAAACAAAAAAAATGGCATTTGCCCTGTCATTAAAGTAATAGATTTTTTCTCATTAAGTTAGCAGTAAACATGAAATTATTTGATGCATCATGTCTCACCACTCTAAGACACAATTTTGAAAGTGGCCTTTATATAACCTTAAGGAAATGTTCATATCAGAAAACATTCTGAGTCTAGTGTCCTTTAGTAAATATTTGAGATTTAAAAGGTGAATACAGACATGTTGTATTAGCATTTTTAATTGACATTAAGTATTCTTTTGATTCATCATGGAATTAAGAGTTTTGATTTACTTTGAGATTTTTCATACTTATGGATGGAAATAACTTTATTCATATGCTTCCTGAGTGCTATCAGATGATTAAAAAATTTAATATTCCTGTACATATTTTTCTCCTGGAATAAAGCAATGTTTCTATTTCACACTCATAAAAACCTCTTGGGTTTTTTACCTGTTTCTTGATCTGATTATCATTTCTGGTTCAAAAAATAAAATCTTGCAAAAAGTCCACGATGCTTCTAATTCAAGAGAAAAAAGACATTGAATAATCTGGGCAATCATCTGTATTTTTCATCACTTAACTAAATGTAGAGGAAATTCTCAGGTTTTAATCTTGCCCATTCTTTATGGAAATAAGGAATCTGGCAACTTGATATGATAATATGAGTGGATGAATGTCTATAAATCTTACCATGTCAGTACAGAGAATATCTTTTTGTTTGAATATCTGCAGATAAGCAGATAGCAAAGAAGGCAAGGCATTTATACTTCTATATGATGATTTTAACTTAGAAAAAAATGTACTTTACCATTCAGCTGGAGATGAGACCACTGTTAATGACACTTTTTGTTATGGTATGATTCTTTTTTTTTTTTTTAACTTTTAGTTTAACTCAGTTGAAATGTTGCATGATAGTATCTTTCAGACAAGTCTTTGAATTTTCTGTTTGATTAGTTCAAACATTTCTGAAAAAGTAATTAGGAGAATAATATTTTCAAATAAGGCAAAAAGTCTCCTGAGAATCTATTTTGCATGTCCACTGTATCTGAGGTGCAATATTTACAAAAAGGTCACTTGTGCACTCTGCAAGGTGTTTTCATCCTCTTTTTGTCAATTATACGTGCTTTCTTAGTCTCTTTTCTTCTTTTTTTTTAGAAAAGAACAAAATCAAGTTGATGTCTAGATTTCTAAATACTATCAGTTTATTTTAGAGATAGGTAGCAAACTTCTCTGAAGACAAAAAGTATGCACCAATTGTGAATGTACATCTTTATGTGCGTGTTTTCTTTTTGACACCTAGCACACGTCATAGTATGACTTCAGGGACTAAGTGCAGATCACAGTTTAAATGTTTCTCTGAACTAGGAGAAATTGCTATGGTAAGATCACAAGGTCCAAGAGCAGGGAAACAGTTTCCTCTGTTGTCCTGTTTACAGCTGAGATAGTTATTCTCTTCACAGTAGGTGGTATTGGAATAAGTTTTGGATTTATGCTGAAAAAGAGTGTTGATAATACAGAGATGTTTTTGTTGTTGCTGAGCAGCACTTACAGAGTAAAGGTCTTCATACCAGTGGTATGGCTGTGGGTTCACAAGAAGCTGGGAAAGGATACATCCAGAACATCTGACCCCAGCTGAACAAAGGGATATTACATACTATGTGGTCTCACGCTCAGCTTTGAAAGGGTTTGGGGAAGAGGAAGAAAAAAGGATTGGTAGTGTTCAGAGTGATGCCATTTGTCTTCCAATGCAATGGACCCCTACTTGTCTGGAGATGGCTGAATGCTTGCCAATGGGAAGTGGTGAATGAGTTCCTTGTGATGAACAGCACAATTTCTCTCAGCCCAAAGTTGATGTTATGTAAGACCCATAGCTGCTGGGAAAGACCCCCAAACTGCCCATCGTCTCAGCTCACAACTGCAATTAAAGAACAACAAGGAATTCATTCACCATTTCCCATCAGAAAGCAGGTGTTCAGCAATCACCCCAAAGTCAATGCTGCACAAAACACCCACCTGCCACACCAAGCCCCCAGCTGCTCCTCCACCCCCCAGTTTACTTCTAGTTATAAATGGGACACAATGTTTTATGGTATAGAATATCCCTTTGGCCAGTTTGGGTGCTGGCTGTGTCCCTTCCCAGCTCCTTGGGGACCTGCTGCCTTCTATTTAGCAGGGAAGTATGAGATGAAAAGTCCTGGGCTGCTTGGAAACAATTAAAAACATCAATGTGTTATCAACACTATTCTCATCCTAAAGCACCACATATCAGCTACTAGAAAGAAAAGTAACTCCATCCTAGCTGAACTCAGGACAATGACTCTCCTTGACCTGACATTGACACTCTCTTAATGTAGAATACCGTTATCCTTCTTTGTTTCATGTTCAACCTAGTTTCCCACCAGCACTCAGAGTTCCTTTTCTGTGAATGCTTTCCAAGCCAGGTATACTCCAACCTGTGTCAGTGCATTGCATTGTTCCTCCTCAGGGGCAGGAGTTTTCAATACCCTTGTTGACCTTCATGAGGTCCCTGTTGGTCCAGCCTGTCAGGGCCCCTCTTGGCAGCACAATCCTTTGGCATATTGGCCACTTGTTACATTCTGGTGTTTCTTATAAACATGCTGAGTACACTCTGCCTCATTATTAATATAATTAATGAGCATGCTGAACAGGATTGACCCCTAGAGTGCACAACCAGTTACTGGCCTCCTACCAGACTTGGTGTTGCTGATCCCCAGCCTCTGGGCCTGCTTGTTCAACCAGTGATGACTGTGCACAAAGCAAGAAGTTTGTAATTAAATACTGTATCAGAATATGTGTGCACAAAAGGCCTAAATTAGATCACACGGGAAACTTTTGTCTCTATCTTATAATCTTTATGTTCTTTCAGCATAGTTAACTTTTTATGTAACATTGTAATATTGTAAATGAAAATAAGAAAATTGCACTCTTGTAAACTAATAACGGTGAATTGGGGTGGATAGAGAGATAAGAATCCACTTACAACATGGAATGACTAAGTATGAGTGCTGCAGGCATGAAAATAGACAAATTACTCATCAACGGCTGTATTGTGCTCTTAAGGAAGCACTCAGAACATAAAAACATTATAAAAAAAAAACAACCCAAACTTGCTGAGTAGAAATCACCATCTTAACAAGTTTGTTAGAACTAATAATTGATCTTGGACTCTGTAAAAACTAAAGAAACAGCACAAATGTTTGAAATGAAATAAGTGTATTTCATGCATGGTGTAGAAGACAAATGGAATATATTATGCTTTTTGTGGCATAAAATTTGTTTTACTATAAATTACAGGACTTGGAAGATCTTCCTGAAATGTCCACGTGGAAAAGTAAAGGCTTCTTTCTCAGGAAGGATTTTTTTTACCATTTTTTATTGTATCATGTCACAAAATGAAAAGGGAATGCGTGCCCAGTTTTGTATTTGATATTTTGTAATCATATGTCGGAAAGAAGACGCTGGGAGACCGAAGGTAGTGACTACCTTTTATTGTCTCAACTACTTGCAGGAACTTCATGTGATTTTATACTTTTTAGTTACATTACAGCAATTTGAGTGTCAGCACATGATTGGATAACAACTTGTTTTTGCAAGTATTGATTGGTTAGTACTTAGCAGAAAAACATGTTTTAAGTTTTACTGATCAGGGGTTCTAGATAGGAGCTAAGAGTATGAGAACCAAACAAGATTGTTTTGAGAGAATTCAGCTAGCTTCTGAAAAACAACATGGGAACGAGAATGTTTTGGGAACCGAACTGAAAATAGGGCCTTCGCATAACTCATGATGCTCTCTTTCTCATGGTATTCTTTTTTCTTTGTTCCCTGTTTACCACTTAGGCCTCATCTTGTTCTTCTGTACTTTTCCATCTGTAATTGGCATCAACCGTAACATGTCCGGCTGTTCACATCCTCGGTCACATAACCATTCTTTAATGATGTCCTCCACAATCATACTCATTTGTCTTTTAAGATTTTACCTGAATTAAGAAAAAAATGGAGAAAAGAAGCCTTACTTCTGGATTCTCTGGATTTTACGGGCATTTATATGAAAAATAGAATATTTTAAACACCTAAAGAAAAAGCATGGAATTACTTTGAGCATTTCTTTTTAGAATGGACTTGATAAAACTTGAAACACAGTAACTCACAAAATTCTGACCGATTTAGCAATCTTCCATTTATTTTTTTCTACACACAGAATATGGGTTCCTCTAGCTAGATGATTGACTGATTGAGAACTATGCCTTGAAAGACATCTAAATATAAGATTATTTTGTGGCTGGTGGTAGTTAGAGTTGCTAGTTATCATGAAAAGCTATGCACTTTCCTATTCTTCAGAAGATTCTGGAATACATTGAAACTTTGCAAAACACAGTAGGTTTTGAAGCCTTTGTTTCCACAGTTTTATAATTTGCCATTTGTGTAATATTTTGCGAAAGAACATACCGGGTCAGGCAACTTAGCATCTGCAATAAACAGCAATCTTAAATAAATTCAGGGTCTCAGTGTTTATAAACCATATAGTAATTTTGTATGATATCACATTATTGTAGACTTGTTAAATGTTAATGCAGTGTTGCCTCGATTTCTCTTCAATGACAGAAGAATTCTATTTAAAATACCTAGAAATCTATTTAAAATTACTTCAAGACCATTACTGTACTCAATATAGCATCAAGAATTTTCACTCAACCAGTGATTATTACATTTATAGGCTAAGGATGCTGCAGTTCACTCAACAACTGACCATTATATTTGTTCAGATTTTGCAGACAGCAGTGGCATTTGAGTTGTTTTTGAAAAGGTATTCTACTAGATCTTGCAAAGAATGTCACTTTCTTAATGGACAAGATATGTTCATTATTTACTGGTTTTGGTATAAAAGTCTCAGTTTATGATTACTCACCTCAGATATTTTCTGAGGAAATAACTGAACTTCACACAATGCAGAGAAGGATAAGTTTTACAATCAAGTCTCCTAAAGAAAAAAAAATCACCAAAATGATATTTTGATATTTGATTTCTTTTACAGAATTGTGTTATGTTTACCTCTCATTGCAAGTTAAGAGCTTGGAGATCACATATTTTCCTAGTATGTTCTCTGCTGGAAACAGGACATTCGAGGGAACTGGTGTATGCGGTTGCTAAGCCACTATACATCATATCCTAGAAGTCATGGCAGTCCAGTGAAGATCCCACTGACTGGAAAAGGGTAAATATATCCCTAATTTTTTAAAAAGGAAGACCCCAAGAACTATTGCCATCAGTCTCACCTCTGTGACTGGCAAAATCATGGGTCAGATCCTCCAAGTCTACTAAGGCACATGGAAAACAAGGTGATATGTGACAGCCAATATAGTTTCACCAAGGGAAAATGGTGCCTGACAAATTCAGTGCTCTTCTACAATGGGGCTACAGTGTTGGTGGACAGCAGAGCAGCTGACATCATCTACTTGGACGAATTCTAAGCATTTGACACTGTCCCACACAACATTCCTGTCTCTAAATTGGAGAGAGATTAATTTGATGGATGGACCACTGAATGCATAAGGATTTGTCTGGTTGGTTACACTCAAAGAGTTGTGGTCGAAGGCTTGATGTCTTAGTGGAGACCAAGGACAAGTGGTATTTCTCAGGGGTTGGTGTTGGGACCAACACTATCTAACATCTTTCTTGGTGACATGGACAGTGGGCATGAGTGTACCCTCAGCAAGTTTGCTGATGACACCAAGTTGTGTGGTGCAGTTGTGCTGGAGCAAAGAGATGCCATCCATCCATTCTACAGTTCTATGATTTGGCATTTACCCCAGATTTTTGTATGATTTTGGTATATTTTTTGTAATTCCTTATAAATTGAATTGCCTTTAACTAAACAGCAGTTATGAGTGATTCCTTTGTTATTAATAATGTAACATGCATTATTTTTACTTTTATACTTTTGTATAGCAGTACGAACTGTTTCCCAGACTGATCAGGGTTAAAATGTATGAGGCTCTATGCAAATGTATGGTGAAAATAAATCCCCATAAGAAAATACATAATTGGTAAATGAGATAAGCAAGAGCATGAAAGCAGAGAAAGGGAATTCAGAAAAACAAAAATGAGGAGAAGTAAAAAGAATCAAAGAACTCTGAAGCTCAGGAGTCAGTGAGAGAGTTAACAGTCAACTAACAATAGGGTAGGTCTATTCATATGGCAGATTTTAGCATATATGCTGTATACCAATCAGCTATTGCAGTGCATGATACATGTAGAAATGTGTGTTTATGCCTCTTGAATATTCCAGTTATCCTGGTTATGTGAGTAGCAAACAATTCAATAGCACATTATTTAAGCTTTCACATATAATGAAGTGGTAATAGACCTTCCTAGCTATGAGAACATTTGAGTTTCTATGTCTAATTACAATTTTTTGAACTGTAGTCATGAAAAACTAATCATTGTGACAATAGTCTTCTGGAAATTATACTGCAGAAGCACAAAATGCAGGCAATTTAATGTTTGCTATGGTTCATCAAATTCAGACTCCTCATGCATAACTTGGTCACATTTATTTGTGCTCCACAGGGGCGTAACTCCAAAAGGGAAAGCCATACCCAGAATGTGTTTCACAAAAAATGCTGTTGCCTTGGCAACTAATACAGTACTAAATGTTCTGACAGGTAGAATATCACACAACATTGAAACACATCTTTCTTATTGCAGAAAATGTATGCAACCCAAACTCCTTTCCTAAAATGGAATGCATTAGATGCTCCTTTTATATTGCACCCCAAAATGTTTATCTTGTCCACAGAAAGTTGCCTCCCATTTCTCTGCCCCTCTGCTACTTATTACATTTTTTCCCCTGATACATTCTTCATTTAGTGTATCAGTATTTTTTCTCCCTTCAGCTATTTCTTCCTGTCCCTTAATTTTGTTTCCAACGTTCTCCTTCTCTCTTTCTCACGCTTTTCCTCCACATGCGTCTCAGTTTTCATCTAAGCTGAGGGAATTCTTAGGAAAAATCTTTCTCTTTGAATTTCCTTTCCATTGCCCTGCCAATAATCTTTAATTTAGTTTGAAGAGTAATTTTCAGTGCCAGCGTGTGATCCAGGTTCACAGAGGCCATCTGGGATCAATTTGCTGTGCTCAGAAGCCTATCTTGCAATGCTTGCTGACCACTCTGAGCTCAGAACTTCATCTCTGTCAGAAATCCTGCCTCAAAGTGAGTATTGGAAAACATATGACACAAGAAACATAATTGATTAAGAAAATTTTGTGAATGGAAAACTGGAACAACCTTATGAGTGGTGAAACCCATCAGATATATGAAGGTTGAGTGGTGACAATATATACTTGAGGAGACACATATGTGATATTTAGTCAGTGGGTGAAAGCAAAGACCAAAAAGAGAGCCACTAAGATGGTTCTGGTTTTGATACTGGCTGTCTTTTAGGCCTCCATTATTAAGTTTTCAGCTTCTACAGTTATAAAGACTTGAGAGTGACAGTACACTTCATGTCTTTCACAGGGTTTGTATGAAGGAAGCTGCACTTGAGGCAACAGTTTTACATAAAGGAATTATGTTTGCAATTAAAATACAGATTTTTCTGTTTTAAAGCTTATTTTTTAATTATTTTCTCATCATCAGCATGTTTATATATTTTTTCTGTTATTTGTAGGATGTTTTCTTGTTTTCATGGCATAGTTGCAAAGGTGTTGCATGTTTCATTTGTGGTATACTCAGCATTTTGATTCATCAAACTTTGACAGTTAGCAAAGTGTTTAACATTAATATTTAGGTTTAATTTTGTTCAGTGTTTCAAAATGTGTAAAAACAGACACACAAAGGCATCCAGAAAACTTCTTAAATTGATTAATTTTAACCATTGGTTTAGGATTAAGAGGGATCTTTTAACTATTTAATACAGAATTGCTTTCTGATTCAAAGCCCAAACCAAGAGCAAGATCCTTTTTATCTTTTAGAATCTTTGGCTGTGGCTCAAACTTATAATTTATTAATTATAGATAAAATTGCATAGTCTTAAGTAAAGATAATGTAAATATTTTGGATGATAAGCATTGAGTATCACATTCAGATTTTCTATATCTGAATAAAATTTAGTTAGAATTTTCTATTTGCTTTGTCACATACTAGATTTGTTTTCATTAGCAAGAAATAGAATCTAGAGAATAAAAATGCTGTAAAAACATTACCAGTTTCCTCATATTTCAGTAATCTTAGGAAGGAAGTAAGGAAGGAATGAATGACATTTTAAGGCAAAAAAATAAATCTGCAAACTTTCCTTTGCAACTTTACATACAACCAAAAATACTGGATAGCAGTTTGGAATATGAAAGAAAAAAAAAACAACAAACAAAACAAAACAACAAAAAAGGAGTTTCTCTCATTACTCTTCGTTGGAAATTGTGCAATATTGTTCTTTCACAGATTATATCTAACATAATTTTCCCAAATTTCATATATATACAAAAGGCAAAGAGTTACTGGTCTCTTTGTTAATGTACTTTAATTTTCAAACAAATATATTTTCAAACAAAAATTACTATTACATTTTGAGTAACTGAGGCTTGCAAGCATGTCACATTAAAATTCTTGGTATTTTAAGTTTCTGAGCTGTTAGAAGATCTGTGTCTTGGTACCAAATGTGTAGGTAAGAATAAAAGGGAGGTTGCCATGGACATGTCTTAGAGCCCAGAAGCTCAGTAGTATTATTTTTTTAAAAATGGATTTCTTAATCTAGGATTTTTGGTCAATTGGTATCTGTCTCTTTGAATCTTCTGTTGGGAAACAAACATCCCAGGAGATTGAAAGATGAAACTGGGAATTCTGCTTTTTGCAGAAGTGATGTAGATATGGACATTGAAGTTGTTTAGATACCTAAATAATGCAGTAGTCATCCAAGGGAATTAAAAAAAACCCAAACCTATACAGCTAAACATTCATTTAAATATGCTCTGAAAAATTTGTGTAAGATGACTATGCCCTTCATAAAAGCCTATGAGTAAAATTGTATTCTAAATCTGCATTGATACTTGAAACTATATATAACTTCAATGAAGTGAAATCACATGTATGTAATGAAGTTTAATAGTATCTACTGCATGAACTGTTCCTGGCCTTAGAAACTATTCTGATACATAGCTTTTAATCTAATACAGATTTTTAAAAACAAATGAAGGAAATTAGGGAGTAAAGAATATGGAGCCTAACTTTTCAGTGGTATACAATAACATGATTAGAGACAACAGCTAGGAAACAAAATGCAGGACATTCCATTTTAACAGAAGAAAATACTGTTTTACTGGGAGGTTGGTTGAACACTGGAACAGGTTTCTGAGAGAAGCTGAGGATTCTCCAATATGTAGATACTCAAAAGCCATCTGGAGATCATCCTGGGCAACCTGCTGTAGTTGACCTCACTTCAGCACAGCAGCAGCAGACTAGGGAATCTCCAGAGGTCCCCACTAACCTGAGTAACTCTGTGATTAGGGAAATTAGGGAAAGATGTAAAATTCTAGAGAGGCCTAAAAAAAAAATTAGGCATAATAGTAAAATCACAGGTAGCTAAAACAGCACACTAGAAAATGTATTTGCCATTTGTTTCTCTTCACCTTTTTTTTTTTGTTTTGTTTTACAAAGAAAGAAATTAAAAAGTTACCAGCAGCACAAGTGCTTTATGGGAACCTCAGAAGAAAGTAAATCAGATTGAAGATCTTAAGTGTCAGAACTTGTAGCTTTATGACACTCCTTTTGGTATTACATTTTTGCATTATGTTTTAATCATGTAACTACACCTCCTTTAAAAACATGTCTTCTGGTCATGGAAGCTATAAAACAGTTGAATCATATTTATGGACACTAACTGACAACTGTCATGGTGAATGAAGCAATTTTTATTCTCATTAAATTGAGGGTTTGGAAAATCTTTAAAGAATTTAGAAAGGTCAGAAGCCAGCAGCATGTTAAGGGACTTCAATTCATATTTATAAAGTCTGTTAACTCTGTTAATTGACAGCACTATCCTTTCTAAACTAAAACTGGGTGAAATAGCTAAAATTATTTCTTTTTATTATTTTTTTTTCCTTCTCACTTCTGACTAAATGAAAACCATGGATGTTGTTTTATTTTTAAATAAAGGATCAACTAGGATCTTATCTGTCTTTCATACAGCACAACAACCGTCTAGTGTGATTGTTAAATACAGAGGCATGATATTCAGCCTTCAGATGTATGTTTATGACAAAATCTAATGAACTGCTAAAGTAATATGTGTATAAACTGTCTTGTACATATACTTTAATGCACATTGGCATTTCCAAAATGAAGTAGAAGGGCTTTAACAGAGTTAATAATGAACCACAGTAGATCTTATAGATGCTTGCTGTTAAATTCCAAAATTTGTAATTATTTAAATAAAAGCTGGCTGATTTTCACTACTGCTTGGCACCATTTCTTCTGATTATCTTGTGAAATATCTAGGTTTCTGAGATGCTTACTATCCATGAAAATGGTGCACTGAGGACTATATTGAAGGTTATCATTTACAAATGCATGAAGGTTATTCTAGGAAAGCTACAATTACATGAAGAAGCTGGTCTAGCAATTCACTCAGAAGACCCAAACTGTCAAATTTGCTTTCAGCTTTTCTAAATAAAGCTCTGTTAACTATTTGCAGTTTTCTTCTCTCTCCAAAAGGGAGGGGAAATAAGCAAGTGGTATTAGCTCTGAAACAAAATCCAGAGGAAGGAAAGCATCTTGTTTGAACTTCTTAGCTGGAGGAGAATGACCCAAAATATGAAGCAGAAGAGATACAGCGAAATGTTACTTGAAAGTGGTTTTACCTTCTCTGTGAGAAATGAACAGACAAAGAACTGTTGCTTTTCTGTAACTCTAATAGACAGTTGCAGTGTTCCCTTTCTCACAATATTTTTTAATCCATGGGGCATCAAGAATGAATGAAACTTTTTTGCAAACTGTTTCACATTTCTCAAGTCTGTGTTCAACCAGAAATACTAGTTGTTCCAATTTCTTGTACTGATTATAATTTTAAAATATGTATTTAACTTTGCACTTTTTAGAATTTATTCAGAAAATGAATTAGAAATTATTTGTAGAAACAGGAATAATTAGGATGTACAAGGCTGAAATATAAATTGTCATGTTTGATAACAGGCAAAAGCTCAATCCTTATGCCTACATTAATTTATAAGCTCTCTGATTACTATGTAGCTACACTATTAGATGGCACTGCTCTAAACCCACATATATGAGGGAGCCCATGCATAGTGGACTCAGATACTAGATCATGCCCTTCTTAGCCAGAAGTCTGAGAATCACTATGTAAAGAAAGTTTTAAAGAAGACAGAGCTCTTTGCAGTGCCCAGTGAAAGAACCAGAGGCAATGGGCACAAACTGAAACACAGGAGGTTCCATCTCAATGCAAAGATTTTTTACAATGAGTGGGACTGAGTGTGTAGTCTACATTATTGGAGACTTTCAAAAGCCATCTGGACATGTTCCTGGGTAAGCAGCTCTACGTAACCCTGCTTCAGTGTGTGTGTGTGGGGATATGAGCAGATGACCTCCAGATATCCCTGCCAACCTCAACCATTCTGTCATACTCTGAGCTTGAATGCATGGAACTTGGAACATAGATTCTCTTATATAGGTCTCATAAACCAGTCCAAACTGAGGACATAAAACTTAAATTCCATAATGCTGTGTATTAAAATGGCACTGTTTCATCCAGAACGTGTGGAACTGGATACCAAACACTATTCTAGTTCTTACTAGTCACTGTGGGACAACAGTGTGAGGTGAAACAATGGGGGAAAAGGAAGTATGGAGGTGAAGCCTGGGTATATGACAGTAGTGAGTATAGGTAGGATGACAAAACTCCCTGTAGGAGGTTTCCCCACAGGAAACCACACAATATACAGACTTATGTTATGGTTACATGACAACTATTATATTCTTATTAATTCCAGACTAACTGCAACACAGGTAACCAAAACTTTGTTCCTTTGTTTCACTGAGCACATGGCTATTTAGACTACTGGTTTCTAAACAGTGGACTTGAATGAGCTTTGTGTGTGTGTACTTCAGAAGAAAAAGATTCAATATGTATTTCTTTGCTCAGTTTGCAAATTCCATACTTGTATGAAAATTAAACTGAAAAATTTGCATTAATATTTTATTTGATGACTTTGCACTTCATAAAAATGAAGGAAATAAAAACACTTCCTTCTGTTTCGCACTTTTCCAAAATTCAAGAAGAAAACTGGGTTTCTTAGTGTAAAGTGGAAACATTTTGATAAAACTAGAAAAGAAAGCAGAGAATCCATGAAGAATTATTAGAGCCATTTTGAAACTGCAACTTTCAGGTACTCATAAAATTAGAAAAGGTATGTCAATAAAGTGCACGCATCTAAAGCCGTTTAGAGAACTCAATGTGCCAATGTAAGTGTAGAAAATATAATTCCTAGATAAATTGCTGAAAAAGCATTATTTTTCCTCAAATATTGCAAGAAATGTTCAGAAATTTTTATGTTATGCAATTTAGTCAAAGGTTTTCAACATTTGCAGTGAAGCAAATACAGATTCATAGTGTCTCAAAGATACTTTTAAGTCAACAGAAGTAGACTGCACTTAGTACCACACTTGTTTTCACGCTAAACATATAAAATAGAAATCTGAAATGACCAAAGCAGTTTTCAGCAGTCTGGAACACACTGATTGAGAATACATTACTTTGGAATGTCTATGAAGTCTGTGTCAGAATAATGAACTAATGCAATAAAGTCGTATTGGTAATACCTGCATGTAGGAGAGTATGTTGGATAAAGTCAATGGAGAGGAAAAGATATGAATTCTAAACTGCAAATTTTGTGAATATGTATTAGTTTTTTCTGAAATGTGAGATCTTTCAATTATAAACTTTTTTCATCTATGCTTATATTCACCATTTGATTTTTATTTTCTTCACTTTTATATTCCATTAGACTGTTAACTTATTAAAAACCATCATGTAAATAAAAGTTTTGGAAAAGTATACATTTGTGTATTAATTGTTGTAGACTAATTAATAAAAGTCCAAAGTTGATTGGAATTAAATTTTTAATTAACACGTCCAAACTAAGATATTTAGCTTTTTCTTTGCTTTCTTCCCATAAATGCCAATGTTATTGTATTCTGAGTATAAGGATGCTGTTTTGCTATTGTGATTTATGAATCTGACTTTATTTGTCTTGATAAGTGCACCTACCATTTTACTCAGTTGTTTCTTCATTATATCTCAGCTGCTTATTAGCAGCTGTGATATAATGAAGAAACATTAGTCTATTAGCACATTTGTACTTCTGATATACTGACAATGTACTTAGCTTGAACATTACATTCTCTTTCTGTATCGTCTTTTTTTTTTTTTTCCTGAGACCATAACTCATGAGTCTTGAAAGCTTTAATGTTTGTATTCATAGGAGGATTAAAGTTCTTGTAAACTACACCCCAGTATTCCAAAGAATGGTTTGGTAAAAAGAATTGGTAGTGCATGTAATATTTGCAATACTGTCTTCACTCCGGTACCTGTATTGAAAAGTATACCTAAGTATACCTACCATCTCCCCAGTAATTTTATTTTTTAAGAGGAGGATGTGAGACATTAAGTTTAATGTTTTGTGAAATGTGCCCAAACTTATGAAACAGTCATGACAAACTTGAAGTCTCAAAAATAAAATGATGTCCACCTCCCCCCCCCCAAAAAAAATAAACCCCAAAACCCACTCCCTATATCCTTGTGATACTAAGGCAAATCAGTAGATCCATGAGCTGGTCCCCAGTGTGTCAAAATCCGACTAAATATTGCTACAAGGTGTTAGATGGACATTTTTTTAAGCAATACTTCATAAAAAACTACTTCATTTTAAGTTAATATGAGGGAAAAAATGACAAATCATCTCTAAATCATCCTCTTCAAAGATAGGAATGTTGTAAGTATCTAAGAGAGTAAAGACAGAGATATGAATAAGTGTGTGTGTGTGGAGGGGGGAGGGGTGTTTATAAACATTTGTAATTAAATTACAAAAGAAACAGCTAGATAGCATTGATTAGAGTGAGCAGGCTATTCCTCATCAGCACATCCAGTTTTGATTGACACTGTTGATTGCTACCAAATAGTTTGTATTGTTGTGGCAGTAAAGGGGCCATTATCATGGAAGCATGGCTGTACTGCATCAACCACTTAACAGGACATAGCAAAATATTGCAGTTAATTTGGACTATTCGAAAGACTCATGCTTACATGCAGTATGCCTTCAGTGAAAGGAAAAGGCTATTTTCTTCTTGTACTATAAAGCACAGTTGATAATCACAAAACTTTCTAAACCACTGCACTGGAAATATCTGGAATTCTTCATGGTATAAGATGCTTTATAAATTCTGACTTATATTTGTCAATTAAAAAAATAATAAGGCTTTTGTTAGCATACCTGAAATATGATTTCTTTTGTCATTCTGAGAGACTCAAGTTCACCCTACTTCCCTGCTTATTAAAGCATATACTGAACATTCAGCTTGAACAAAGAACCAAGGTAATGATATACCAGACAGATAAAGAATAATGGTTGATTGTGAGGCATATGCCTGTGCCTGCTGCTCAGTCAGGCCTACCTCAAGTGCTATCTGTTTTCTTTATTTAGTGTAATAACTAAGACATGAAGAGATAAAAACCTCAGAACAGAGAAAAAATTATAGAAATTTTGGGATGCTTTGAAAAACATGTAATTTTTCTCTGCAAACAGCGGCAAAATATTTGGGGTCATGCATGATTCTGTTACGAGACTGAGAGGATTAAATATGCAATAAAATATTACTTATTATACAAAGTTTTCAATAATCTACCAGTAAGTATTCAATGAAACAGAATTCTAGTTTTCATCATTTGTGGCCTAATTTTACGTAAGGCCATTTAATTATACTTAGAGCAGCTCTGATTTTATGAGCCTTTGGCTTCTTCTCAATAACTTTTGTTCAAATCCAAAGTTAAACAAATAATAAAATCTTGATTTAGCAGACCAGTGCACAACAGAAAGCTTTAAGACTTCATATCCGTGCTTAGGCACAGAAAGCTGAAAAGAAAACCAAACAAGTGGTAAGAATATATTGTACTAAATATGTAAATAGTGCAATGAAGTGCACTACTTATTTCATTTGATTGACATTGTCATAGATAGTCTTTGTGCCATGAAGTGGAATATGAAGAAAAGAGGGATTCAGAAACATGTTGGTGCTATAAATACAGATAGTTCCTCTTAAGCTTGGCCATTTTTTTTTTTGCTGAGACATTGATGCCAAGAAAGATCTTTTTACTAACATTCTCTAGCAGGACTGGCTGCTTCTATGTCAACTGCAGCAATTGATTCTATTTTCTCCAGAGTAGCTCTTTTTGGAAATACACTATCCATCACTTGCAGAAGGAGACCTTCCCCTCTAACTCTTTTTCCCTTTTATAGGGCTGAAACCTGAAGTCTCATTTAATTTCTTCAACTATAACTAGAAATTTGTCAAGAATAGTGAAGCTAATAATATTCCAGACTAGGTAGAACATGACTTACCTACTACAGGAGCTAGGAGATTTGGAAATCAAATTAGTAGGTTTTATACATTACAGGTGGCCGTGGCAACATTGACAAAATGCTGCTTTCTCCTAATGCTTAGAATGCTATTCCCATAAATCTATTCCCATTATTGGGAGGTCTTAGAGATAGCTGATAGTTTTGACCTTATTTCTCTTCTCTGTAAAACTTCTATCTGAATCCTGAGTTTTTGGCAGGTTGTAGGCCTAAGAATGAAAACAAGGCAGCAGGAGATAAAGCTTGTATAAGTGATTGTGTGTATCCATGGGCTACACATATACACATATGTATATGTATATCCATATCCACAATAAGGATAACATCATATTAACACTGAAATCAAGAATTAGAAAAAGGTCATCTTAAATAATATGAAAGAGTTTAAATTCCATAATGGGATTTTGAACAAACAAGGAGTTTCAGCTAAGACTTCATAGGCATGGATACAGTGATGTACTCTACTAAATCATAGATGACAATTAAATAATATGTGAGGAAGCTGATAAAGCATAGTGTCATGCATGTAGCCACAGAATGTGTACCCATACATTGGCTAGTTAATATTATTTCTTGGGTAGATTAATCAGCTTGGGTGTGGAACTAGATTTGACAGAGGTGTGTGGCTGTGATTCTGTAGTTCATTTGCCACCTGCTATTTCCTGTTTAATGTTCTACTGAATGATGTAATCATGTCCTGTACTTGTTTTGGTGCAATACAAGCCATGCGTATGGCAACTGTCTTGTTATAGTGATCATTGGAAAAGGATCCCTCCCTAGTATCCTCTATTTAGTTACATGTTATATATGTCTTTATTTTGGAAACAAAGGATCTTGGTTTTGGGGGAAATTTTTCTTTGTGTTTTTGGGCACATTTGGTGTTCTTTGAAGATTTTTATTCAATCCCCAGGTTATGGGGTCTTTACACTCTGTAATTCTGGAATAATTTATATACCTTTTTCTACAATTGAGCGTATATGCTGTTTTGACATTTATTGTGACATTTTCCTATAAATCTTCCATACTAGAGTCTGTAGATGAGGCAGGACTAGGCTGTCCTCTCTACACAAAAATTAATTCAATTATATGTTGAGATAGATACACAATTTCTACTAAATTGTGAAGGATATATTCATCACTAAGATAACAGTCTAGAAACTATTTTAACAAGGAATCGGCATTTAACTAATCTAACATGAGCCTGGAATAAAAAGAAGATATCTTGATAAACAGCTTGGTATAGTTATGAACTGATACAGGTTGAAATAATAAACAGAGGACTGCTACTTCTGGACAAGTGAATGGATATGTCCACAGTGTATGCATGGTAAGACAGACCCTTAAGCAACTACAACCTGAGCTGAATACATTGGGCACATCAAAGTGTGGCACTGTACATCTACCAAATGGAGTCTGAAAGTATCTCAGCAGGGTGTTTTATCTTCACAGAATCATAAAATAAGTTAGGTTTGACGGGATATAAAATAATTTAGTTTGGAATGGGGAACACTCATTCAGGGCAGGACCAGCTTCAAAGCTGGATCTAACTTTGAAGTTACATCAAGTTGTTCAGAGCTTTGGGTTAATTTTACTTAGAGTGGTGTCAACCTAGAGAGTTAAACCCTGCAATATGGATGTACTCTCAGTGTCGTTGTCTTTGACTTAGACATATGAGCAGGCTGCCTTGTTCTTTCAGAAGTACATACAGTCTTTTCACACAGGCTTTTACCATATTTGGATGAGAGTGAAGGCAGTTCAGCTCCTGTTCCTGTGATTTGATAAATAATATGGGTCAGGGTTTTTTATATATGTGTATTTTCTTATTTTTCTTCCTCATACAAAAGCTCTCACCAGAAAAGTACTTTATTTAATTTCAATGTTTTCCTCATCCAAAAAGTCCTCACTGAGAAATTCTGGGAACAATAGGATTTAGACCTTTTTTCTGGTCTGAAAGGGCCTCTAAGTTATGGTACTCACACTATAATGTACTTCCGGAGTGAAGTGTCAATAGTCTTTGATTATGTTAAGAAGGGGAGCCATGTGAAATAAAATAACCTTCCAGAACACTCTCAATTTTCTGCCTATATTGTAGGTAGCCAAAAGAAAAAAAGCAAAACATCTCAATCACTTTGTTCCACACTGGAAAGTGTGTGGAGTGCTAGACATGGGGACATCTTGGGAAGGCTTGAGTCCACAGTTCCCATTTTCTGAGCAATGAGAGAAACTTAACTATGCCGGGAAAGAAGTGATGGCTTTAACTCCCTTCTTCTTGGAAATGCAACTGAACTGCAATGAATCTTTTTTGTTTTGTATTTTTTTCTAAGAAAATACAAAATAAAAAAGATAAAAAAGAGAAAAAGGAAAAAGAATAAGAAAAGGAAAAGGGAAAAAAGAGAAAGAGAAATAAAAAAAAAAAGGAAAAGAAAAGGAGAGTAAAAAAAAAAGAAAAACAAGTCAGTAAACATCATAGTTCTGTAGAAGTAGTTGTAATATTGACCATTTGCTGTATTGATCCCATCCGAAAAAGAAGCCCAGATTAAAATGTCAATGTAAAGGGTGAGTGTTTTAGTACAAAAAAAGGTAGAAACTGTAGTATTTTATGCATAATATTTTGTTTATATTATTTTGATACAGAACTTTGCTATACAGTAGTATAAAATGTATAATTTTTTTTTAGAAAAAAGTTTCTTTGTTATTCTGTAACAAAACTAGACTAGAAGCATTTATTTAATTAGACTTGTAAAATTTCAATTAATATAAATTTTTTTTTTTACCTTACACATGAACTATATTTTCTTTTTGCACATAAAAAGATTTTGAGCGTAACATATTCAGTGATGGATGTTATCTTGGATAGGATACTAGGCTGAGAAAGATGAGACGCATAACAGGGTAGAGTAGGTAGAGAGACAGTGCAGAAATCAGTATGGATCTTTAAGAACCAGGGCCTTTTGGAAGATGAACTGGAATAAAATAAAATACCACTTTCATCATTTTCCCAGTTTTAAATAGATCTCTCTCCCTTAAGTGCTAATGGAAGTTACCTTTTGGCTCCCATTTGAATTGTTGGCGGAGAAGGTGGTGTCATGTTTTTCCTCCTTACATGTCAGTCTGGTCCTAGCTAAAATGAACAGAAGGGCCTTTTGGAAAAGACTCTTAAATAAGCATATTGCAACATATATGTTTGCCAAGAATTAGAAATGGTTAGAGGAGATAAATGAGACAAAGGAAGAACTCACTAACTCACTCATTTATAATAGGTGCACTTTACGCTTGTGTGCTAATTACACATCAATGGAACATATTTAGAAACAAACATGAATGTGCTGTTGTGTCTGTGATGGTGAAAGCTCTGGAGGTTATACTCTAATTATAAATGACAACTGAAACAAGGAGATGAGAGAAGGTCAGCCACTTACGTTTTTAAGGGATTCTTCATACTTTCTGTGGCAGACTTTGAATAGAAGGAAGAAGGATATATGTCTTTCTTCCGTCTTCAGAAGTTTATTTTGTTGTTGTTGTTTTTTGGGGGGTTTTGTGGGGTTTTTGATTTGGGTTTTTTTTTGGTTTGGTTTTTTTTTTGTTTGTTTTTGTTTTGTTTTGTTTTTTTAAGAGGGGCTGGATGAGAAGGGGGTTTTATCTTTTCTTTTTTTTTTTTTCCCTCTTTTTTTCTTCTCTGGATTTCTACACAACATTGTTAAAGCTTAAGCTCTTTCTCTGATTGATTCATTCTAGGATCCTGACTGTAGTAAGAAAAAGTCGATTAATGGCTAGTATGGGCTGTTCAGTGCATCTGAGTTGTTGGTTCTTTTCAAGTAATTTTTCCTTATTTTCCCATCAGTAATAGGTGAGGTAGGAGTGAGTACTTGACATATGTATCATTTCTTAGTTGATCTCAATAACATATTCCAGGCAAGGACTCATTCTCCAATTTGTGATCTGTAAATCTGTCCTTAAGGTTATTGACATCTTGTACTTGTAGTAGTTGGAGTTCAAAGTCACCTATGTAGAGTTCAAAGTGGGTTAGAATGTGATGATATGGTGAACTGGCATATTGTGGGTTTTTTTGTTGTTGCTGTTGTGCTGGTTTGGATTTATCTATTCTGTGTGGATGTGGGAAAGTGAAAGTGGCTCTTTGGAGATCAGAAATTTTGTCATTTTACTTTGTTGCCCACACACAAAATGTAATACAATGGAGTAGAAAAGCAGAAGGAACAAAGAAGCAGATAAACAAGGAGTGGGAAGAAGAGGAAAAAACATGTAATGGGGAGTGCAGGAGAGAATCAGAAGAAGAAAATGATGTGTGGTGGGGTATTTTCATAACTAAAATAGCCTTCTAGATAAAGTTACTAGTGAAGTGGTATTTAAAATAATGAGAAATTGTGTGGAACAAATGAAAGAATGAGAGAAAAGTTCTTTGTATCTGGTAGTTTAGCCAGGGATGCTGGGGGAAAAGGAAAGGAGAAAGGTAGGAAATATGACCTTATATATCAGAGTAGCTGTGCATCCTGAAGCATAGCACTGCAAAATGAAGCCAGATAATTTACTCTCTCCTTTGCTGCCAGACTCAGGTGCTGATTTTCCCTTCAGTGTGAGTTTTTCTCTGAGACGTGCAACTGTGCTTCCATGCATGCGTCGAATGCAGGTGCAGCCTGAGTTGTGCAGCTCCTCTTTAAGCTCAGAAACCAGAGAGAACAGTACCTCTCTTCTAAAGTACACATTGTGCAGCCACAATTGGAGTGTCCTAAGGACAGGGTGTCAAGATGAGATCTCAGAAATAACGTAGTTTGTATTTAAAACAGTGGCAATGGGTATGTCATGGCAGAATACAAACTAAAAGAGATGAATTTAGAGAATCATGTGCAACATGTCCAGGCTACATGTTTCTATCTGCCTTCTGTTGCCTCTTTGCACAGAATGGTATATGTAGTATGCAGTGTTTATCTGATGTGTAGTAATCATTTGTAATGCTTAGTCTTTCATTCCTGACACAAATTCTAGAAATTAGATCCCAAATGCATTTGCTTACAGTGAAGGATTAGAGGAAGGTCAGATTTCACTCTCTGAGTGAGCCAGGAGAAACTTCCCGTTCAGCCCACCAAATTCGTTATATTTTATAGAACCTTACCTTCCACAATAAACGTTTTAAAGAAACCTAGAAAACCAATACTGAATTTTTCATTCTTTTTGAGATCCACTACAGAAAATATATGTCATCACTTAATTTGTAGATCCTTAAAGCTTTTTCCTGGATTGTACAGCAGAAAATAAGTCATGCACCTCATACTGATAAAATGGTAAAAGGTAAGAAATCTCCTTTAATTCTGACTGTGACTATTTTCAGTCAACATTAACTTCCAGATGTGTTTTCAGGATTTTATCGTATGGAACAACACAGACATTCCATTAAGCAGGGGCACATACATTGAAATAAATATAAAAACTCTCACCAATTTCAGTGGGCTTACATTCAGAACTGATGTTGCTGAATGCTATTGTTTCTATACTGAAAAAAATATAAATGCCTAGAGATTAAGCCTTTGTTCTGTTAAGGGCTTTGTACCTAGGAGCCTACAGTCTAAATAGGGAAGACAAAAAAA
>VXBZ01008483.1:30453-44356 GCA_013399135.1 Heliornis fulica | reverse complement strand
GGGGGCTGTTCGGGAAGATGTTTAAAGGAAAAGAGTGAATCTCATACCAATTGCAGGCTTAAGGACTGCGGAAAACACAACCCCTCAACACCAAAAGTACAGGATATTGGGTCTTACTGATGAATCTCTGTATTTGAGAAGCTGTGCTTTAGTTCAGTTACTTTATATAGGTAGTTAATCACACTAATCAGTCTCTGACTTTCAAAGTGAGGCAGCTGCCAACCTGCAAAATAATACTGACCCCAGACATTCAGGTACCCTTATGCAAATATTCCTAACCCTGGAGACATGCAATAAAAATGCAATGTCTTCTCTAATTACAACAGAAAGGTCAAACTCACATCTGTTTACTTTCACACTTTGCCAGACCTGATAAGTGGATTTAGATCTTGCTGTTTCTGTACTGAAGTGTTTTCCTTGACAATGCTGGCAGTCGAGAAGCACTATCTTTGTCTGTTTTTTTTTACTATATTTAGCCAACATAACCTTCCTTTATGCATTTTTTTCCTTATTTTCTTAGCATTGTACTTCAAATTCTCAGTCGGTATCTCTGAGCTCAGCTCTTGCAGATATATAAGATTGTGACTCAGTAGTTAGTATGGTTAACCACGGAAGTTTCAGCTAAGTTTTGTAAAACCTGAGAGCACAACTGGCAGAAAAAAACCCCAAATATGATCTAATAAAAAAAATAGGGATGGATGTAACAACTATAATTCTCTATTTGTCCTGGATATTTCACTTGGATGACATTTAAGAAGGAGGGGCAGACAGATAGATGGATAGGAAATGGTGTTCTGTTCTGGGAAAATAACAATGCTCCCCTCCTCCCACTCCAAGTCTCCAGATTCTACCATATTTAAGTCACAAAATGTGTATGTTCTGCCATATAACATTATATAAACTTTTGGAAAAACAGCTTTCAATGGATTTGTTTCCTTCTAAGACGAGATTAACAATAAACAGTCTGAAAATATTCTGAATATGATTTGTATATACATATATTTTATTTTTTCCTAGGGTGTCCAAGGAAAGAAGCTTATCATACCTGGGCTATGATATGAAAATTTCTCTTGGGCTTTTTCCCCATGTATGATCTCACAATAGGCATTATGGGTGAGATTTCACTCTACTTCCCCTGTTTATGTGTTCATTCATGAGCTAGTTGTCAAGTGATTCCAAACAGTTAAAATTCCTTGAAGCTCAAGTGATACAATGCTTTTTACCTTCACAGAGTACCCTGACATTAAATATTCCAATATCATTGAATAGCATGAACATATTCCAGATTTATAGAAATGTAATTATTTTAACTGTATTTACAAATTAAACTTTGCCCATGTAGTGTCTCAAAGACATTTTCACTGACATTTTGTGAAAATGATCACTTTCTATGAACCTGAAAGAATTTTCCCCAATGACATTTTCTTGAAATAATTTATTATGCTTCCTACAAGGAAGATCCTATCAGCAGCTTTACTCCTTGTTATGCTTTTAACAGTAAAGATTTTCAGGAAGGCTTACTCCTAAAGCTAAGCTTTGTACTTTCTTTTGTACTTGTTCTTGTTTTGTTCTTTTGTCTTGCGTGAAGAAAGCAAACTGGAATTCAGAAATTGTGGCTTCTTGTGAGGGATAAAGAAAAACAAAACCAGGCTAAATGTGCTCAAAATTTCAAAAGGAGACATGTTAATCAGAAAAAATCATTAAATCTTACTGTTCTTCATCCCATCAATTTAAGTGCTACAAGTATATGCAACACAGAAAGATAATGTATGTTTGAGGGTGTTACAAATAGTACAGGAGCAGAATTTCTAGCAGTTTTCTTGTAATTCAACTTGAAAGAGCATAGAAGAAAATGCAATTTTCACCAAACTTTGAATAGGAAGACACATGCAAATTTTGCACTTCAAGTATTTAAATATACATTATCTTAGTCTGAGAAGTTTTCACAGACCTCAGATTAGTACCCTAATGGCAAATAGAAATTATATTTAGTCTGTCATCTGCTTCATGCTTATTTTCATTGGAATTATTTCCACAAGACTAAGGGAAAGAAATTCCCAAACAAACCAAAAGCTACCTATAAGAATACTTTTCTGAGAGGCTGTGCTAAGGAGAACACTGTTGGAATGAGCAAAATTAAATTTCCTACATTTAAAATGGACAAGTGAATTAACTACTCATCACAGAATGGATTGGGTTGGAATGGATCTTAAAAAGTCCAACCCAACCCCCTGCAATCAGCAGAAACATCTTCAGCTAGATCAGGTTTCTCATAGCTCTGTCCAGTCTGACTTTGAATATGTCCATGGATGGGTGCATCTACCATCTCTTTGTGCCACATGTTTCCAGTGTCTCACCATCCTCATTGTAATAAAAAAATATTATATCTAGTCTGAAATCTACCTTCTTTTAGGTTAACACCATTACCCCCTTTTCCTACTGCAACACACCCTGCTAAAAGTTCTTTCTTATAAGCTCACTTTAAGTATTGAAGGGCTGCAATAAGGTGTCCCCAGAGTCTCCACTTCTCCAGGCTGAACAAATCCAATTATGTCAGCCTTTTGATCACAGAAGTACCCTAACCCTCTGATCCTTTTTTTTTGTTGTTGTTGTTGTTTTGGTGGCCCTCCTGTGGAGTCACTCCAACAGCTCTATATCTTTCTTTTACTGGGGGCCCCAGAGCTGGATGCAGTGCTCCAGGTGGCATCTCAGAAGAATGGAGTAGAGAGGGGAATCACCCCCATCATCCTGCTGGCCACACTTCCTTTGATGCAGCCAAGGATATGTTTGGCTATCTGTGCTGCAAGAACACATTGTCAGCTCATCTCCATCATGAAGCTGATGATAGAGGGAAACCACTGAGGAAGTAACACCTATGGACTTGGAGTCCACATACAACTAGGAAAGAATATTAGAAACAAAGTCTCCACAATAGTAGCAACAGAAAAATAATGATTTTTTTATTGGAATGTATGCTTCAGGAGAATTCTAGGTACTGTTAAGTCGTCTGAACAGCAGAATAAACAAGGATGATAAAGACTGGATGTAAACTTCTCTACAAGCACATAGTCTGTTTCTCCAATATGGATACTAACAAGCTGAATTTTTGTCCCATTTCCTAAAATGATTTAGCAGAGGATCTCGTACAGAGCACAAGGCTTTGCATAACATTTTTTCTCTGATCCTCACATTTCATAAAGTTTGAGGAATGCAGTATAACTGCGTGATTTATAGACATCTCTTGTAACTCACCAGAGAATTTTGACAGATATACACAGCTGTATTTAAGCAGCAACGAATGTAGAAGTTGTGCTAAAATTAGACCTTGCAGAATAATGGACAAATTGCTTAAATTTCATATTTTAAGGCAGTTGAAATAACAATATTAAACAAATGCAGTTAATATCTTTCCAATGGATTTTAATAGATCAGAACAATAATTAACAGAAAAAAAAATCAATGCAAGCTTGTTCTCTGCTGTGAACTCTGTTGGCTACAATAGGAAAAGTCTGAAGATCGTTTGTATATAGAGTAGCTTCTTTCAATGTGATCATTAAGAGCAATGTCTTTGAGTAATATTTTACCCTTCTTTACCACAACACTGCTCTGTTTTTCCTTTTGACTTAGTTTTCTTTTGCCTGATCTCATGAAACATACAAACAATATTGAGCAGAGCTTATGTGCACTTTCCATCTTGGGGCTATTTTTTTATTGTGTGCATTCTTTTTTTGGCTTAAAATCATGTGTTTCTTAACTTGTGGTAAAAAATTAAATTAAAAGAGGACTACACAGCAAAATGACTGTCAGAAAGAATAA
Source organism: Heliornis fulica (assembly GCA_013399135.1). Classification (NCBI taxonomy): domain Eukaryota; kingdom Metazoa; phylum Chordata; class Aves; order Gruiformes; family Heliornithidae; genus Heliornis; species Heliornis fulica. The sequence continues at coordinate 40,540 of VXBZ01008483.1, read as the reverse complement.
TACTTATCACTTATAAATTTTCCTAGGGCTTCATAGGTGCACTTTTACTGGTAATTTAAACAGGGCCAGGGCAAGACTTGAACTATGGTTTATGTTAATCTAACTCTCAGGCTTGTTTTGGTCTCTGCCTACTAATAATCTTTCTTTAAACAAATAAGGTAAAATTCAGGGGTTGGAATGGACAGATAATTCTCAGCTGGTGAAACAGATGTGGTTTGCCTGTTCTTTTTCATTATTTCATGTGGATTTGGGAGGGGCAGTAAATTTAGCCCTTGAAATGGGATCTTTATTGTGGGACTTGCTATCAGAGCCAAAACATCAAGCAGATCAGATCTTGCATATGCTCTTTACAACATATCAGTTCCTTTGGCTAGTGTTAGGAAAAGGTAAGACTAGATTTTCTTCAATGTATTAAAAATCTTTCTCTCTATAGATATTACAATTTTAGATGAAGACAGGAAGCTCTAGAGGCATTTGTCATTAAAGAGCCCCCACACACTAGTGGTTTCCATCAGGCTGTATACAACAACTGAGGCAACTGAGCTACAGCAAAGCCTGATGGTGATGGCAGCAGCCTGAAAGTTTTGTGCAAGTTATCTGGGCTAAGGAAACAAACCTTTTGCATAGAGCCAAGAATTTATTCAGGTGCAAATTGTGGGAATTGCACCTAAGAGATTAAGAGGTTAAAAACATTGCCCACTTACCTCTTATACAAACACTGTGATGGAGACAGACTGTGATTCTTTTTCTTCTACTCAAGACAGGGATGCCTTCTTGATAAGCAACTGCAATTTCAACTTTTTGGTGAGAATACTCAGGATAGTATTTTGCTAGCATTTTAATTATAATCATTGGCAGATATTAGTGCTACTGCTGTAAGTACATTTATCAATGGCAATTCCAAATTTTATATCTGTGTCTTTAATAAGCTTTATATTAGCTTCAACTTTGAGAAAATGTTTCAGAGAAAATCCTTTAGGTGCTCTGACTGGCAAATGTTGACTCTGACGTGTTTATTTATACATAAAACTTTAGACTTAAATTGTTGACTAGGTCTGTGACTGAGACTGGACCTAGCTGCAATTAAGCTTCCAAGAAATTTAGAAAGCAGGGGGTCCTTTCTGAATCTCTTGACTCAATAGTACAACCTACCTCAACCACACATCAGACTCTTACCCTTTATGGGATGAAGGTGAAATGAGGTTCTGATCTCTGGCAGGAAGGGGGAATCCCGAGGTGGGGGCACAAGACCTTGCATGGGGAGAAAAGGTCCAGGAGGATGGTAAAAAGTGATCATGTTTGATCCCAGACTTTTAGCAAGATTTGTAACTTTTCAAAGGGAGGTATTAAATTCTCTTTGCTCTTAAGTCTACTGAGTCTATTTTTGTACAATTCCTAACACTGTCAACTTACTTGCGTGTTATTCATTAAATTAACATATAGTGATTGAATCTGTTAAGCCTAAGTTTTACTGTATATGTTAAGTTTTATCTGCATTGAAATGATTTTTTTCTCTTGTTAACCCTACTGTCTGCTTCAGTTATCTAACAGTTTTTTGTATCACTTCAGTGACCAGCTGCTGACCACTGGTAATTGTTATTGATAGCCAGGTGTAATCCCTGAAGTTTCTGCACCTGTACTTTTATAGCTTTTGTTCTCATATTGTTCTTACACTTGTTACAGATGTTAACAAGGCTCTGTTTTTCTTCAACATCCTTTGAGCTGTGGTTTTCTTTGAAACATAACTAACCTTTTATTAGCACAATGTAGTGACAGACACATCATTGTTTTAGGATAATTGACTTTTCATTCTACAAACATAATCCATTAGTATATAGGTATAAGTTTCATGCACTAATCACTACTTGTTATTAATATCTTTTACTTATTATCTATCTTGTTACATCCATTAGTAGTATTATTTGTGTGTTAATAAGTGTGTATTACAATAGAAGAAAAATGCTATCTTTTTTTTAAAAAAATCTAAAACTCATTTCTGAATGGGCAAAAAAGAGCAAAATTCACTATGAATATTGCTGACAATAATGAATTTGACTAAGTTCACCCATCCCAGGAGAGGTGATGGAACGACTTACCTTGGTGCTGTCTCTAGGCACATCAAGGATCAGAGGGTTGTTAGGAGCAGTCAGCATGGTTTTACTAAGGGGAAGTCATGTTTGACTGACCTAGTAGCCTTTACGAGGATATAACCAGGTGGATGGATGATGGTAGGGCAGTGGATGTGTTTTTTCTGGATCTCAGCAAGGCATTAGACACTGTCTCCCACAGCATCCTGGTGGGCAAACTGAGGAAATGTGGCCTGGAGGGTAGAGTAGTGAGGTGGATTGAGAGCTGGTTGAAGGGAAGACACCAGTGAGTTGTCATCAACGTGACAGAGTCTGGCTGGAGGCCTGTAACCAGTGGAGTCCCTCAAGGGTCGGTACGGGGACCAGCACTGTTCAATATATTCACTGGTGACCTGGATGAGGGAATAGAGTGCACAGACAGCAAGTTGTCTAATAATACAAAGCTGGGAGGGGTGGCTGAGACACCAGAAGGTTGTGCAACAGGATTTAGATAGGCTGGAGAGCTGGGCAGGGAGAAATTGAGTGAGATTTAACAAGGACAAGTGTAGGGTATTGCATGTGGGGAGGAACTGGCCTGTTAGAGGGCAGTGTAGGTGAGAGGGACCTGGGGGTCCTGGTAGACAGCAGGATGTTCATGAGCCAGCAATGTGCCCTCGTGGCGAAGAAGGCCAATGGCATCATGGGGTGTATTAGAAGGGGGGTGGCTAGTAAGTAAAGAGAGTTCCTTCTCCCCCTCTACTCTGCCCTGGTGAGACCACACTGGGAATATTGTGTCCAGTTCTGGTCTCCTCAGTTCAGGAAGGACATAGAACTGCTTGGAAGAGTCCAGCACAGGGCCACTAAAATAATTAAGGGCATGGAACATCTTCCTTCTGAGGAAAGGCTGAGGGAGCTGGGTCTCTTCAGCTTGGAGAAGAGGAGACTGAGGGGTGACCTCATTAATGTTTAGATATATATGTTAAGGGTGAGTGTCAGGAGGATGGAGCCAGGTTCTTAGTGATGGCCAGTGATAGGACAAGGGGCAATGGGCCCAAGTTGGAACATAAGAATTTCTGTGTAAATGTAAGGAAAAACATTTTCACTGTGAGGGTGAAAGATCACTGGGACAGGCTTCCCAGAGATGTTTTGGAGTCTCCTTCTCTGGAGACATTCAAGACCAATCTGTACATGTTCCTGTGTGATTTAATCTAGGTGATCCTGCTCAGGCAAGGGGGTTGGACTAGATGATCTTTTGAGGTCCCTTCCTACTCCTAACATTCTGTGAATCTGTGTTATTCTCTGGATGATTTTAAACAGCTCAAGTAATATTCTATAGAACCCTTGAGAAATTATCTGCTGTAAAGAAAAAAAAAGGTGGTCTTACATTTATTATATCACTCCTTGCCAGTATTTCTCCTATGTAGACCAATAATATTTCCCAGACAACAAGAACAAAGTATCTTAGGAAACATGATAGTCATATTTAATCTGGGTTTTACGTAAATCCATTTATGTCACTAGAAAGACTCGTCCTATGCCACTGGGCATTGGGTCAGTCAGAGACCTCAGTGTGTATACACTGTAAAGGTTAGAAGACAGAAAATAAGCTGAAATGAAGAGATAATGAAAATTCTAGGAATAACTTCAGGTGGCACGTAGACTACCGGGGTACACGTTTATATTCTAGCTTTCTCTCTTCAGCTCAATAAATATTTATTTAAATTTAAACAGCTCCAGTAGAAGAGAGTGAGCCAGAAGAAAAGTTGCCCTAGAGTGCAGTGGTTACTGCACATAAGTGACTGGAAGATGTGAAAATTTGTCAGCTTGAATATATTTTGTTGAAGCAAGACAGTGAAAACTACCCTTGTAGTTACAGAATGAATAGGATCTTGAAGCATGTAAGAAAGAATATTATGTGAAGTAACATTATTTTTTAAAAAGTCTCTCTGCTAAAATTATGAACAAAAATGAATGCTAAATTGTGCTGGAATCCCCCATGCAATTCTATGCATGTCACATAACAATCAAATAATTCATCATGAATAATGTTAGTGCTGAACAAGGAGCAACAAAATAATTTTAAATAATAATTAGTCTGATGCTGTAGTGAGCTCCTTTAGTGTTTTGTTAAATTGAGTAGTAAGTTTATACTCCATTTGGCAAATGTACATTACAAACTAAGAATATTACTGTGTTTCAGAATCCTGATATTAATGTAGCCTGACTTAGCCTGCACATTGCACAGCACATACTGTACTGGGCTGTGCTTCTCCTGTTATTACCTTATTTTTTTCAACTTATATGTAAAGATAAAAGCATGTTACATTGCCTTACTGACATAATCTGTGAATTTACTTTGGAACTGTAGCTTTAAACTGACATAGTCCAAAAATTGAAAGCGGACATGTAGGGCACCTACAGTGACAGTAGGGCACCTAACTTCAGAGCTCCGAGTCAGAATCAGTTGGCTTTTTCATTGATATATGTATTAATCTATATGGACTGGGTAAAGCCTGTTGTTTTGTAGAAGGCATCCACTTTTTCTTGAGCACAGCAAGGTAGGCAAAAATGTCCTTTAAACTAGTGTGTTAATTTTCCTTCCACCCCTATCCCTGCAAATTCTTTAATTTTTTTCTTTTTCCCCTTGTGTTACTGTTCTCTTTTTCTAAACATTAATTTTTACCATCCAGAACTGCTGTAAGGGGGTAGTCTTTTATTCTTTAAAATGTCTGGGTTTGGGGTTGCACATCTCTGAGGGACACCATGGTTGTTGTAAAATTTGCACGTAATAGCTTTGAGGTTTGGAGGCAATAAGAGAGCTAGAGAGGTTCAGGTCAGAGCTCAGCGTAAATTCATTAATTCCTTTTTTAACAGAAAGCACATAAAGAATTAATGAATTGGGCCTGCTGAGCTTAGTTTGCTATATATTGCAGTAAACAATTTTTTTTGGTCAAGGACTACTTGCAGCCTTAGATATTTAATCTTTAGACAAAGATGTGGAGAGAGGGAAAGAGAGCAACATTAAGGGAATAACTTATCCCACATACACCGTGGTATGTGCTGCAGTTACATCTGTCCTAGAAAGAGATCATCCTAATGTCTGAAAACTTCAGTCAGTACAAACATAGATATTAACTGATATATGCACAGATATACATATAGTTAAGGGGATGCAGAGGATGTTTGCACTGAAGTGCAATGGTTTTACATAAATTATTGATGGAATGCAGTTACTTTAGAAAGCATCCCACATTGATAGTTTGGGAGTAGGTTGGTACAATGTATTCAGTTTATTACCCTTCCTTTCATCTCTCCCACGGCAAACCCATCCATGTATATTAGTACCAGCTGCTGTGGCAAACACAGCAGCATCTTATGATGAGGTTAGCCAGTACACCTGTACTGGGTCTACTGCAGTTTACAGAATGTGGTGCAAAGATGCCCAAATGATTTGACAAGCAATCTACCTGTATTTGTGAGGTGATGCAGCCAAATCTTATTATCTTCAGGGCTACATTTCACCGTGTTGATTAACTGGCTTAGATTAATGCTAGTTTGGTGATTTATTTATATTTTCTATGCCTCAGTCCCCTAAAGAATGTAGACATGCCATAAGGACAGATGGAAAAATATGGTTAAAATTATAATAAACAACAAATGATTATTTAAGGTATTAATTGGAGCTTCTCAAATACTGAGTGAATTTTAGACCTATAAATTCTTTTGGTTCTTTATTAATTATGAATGCTTCTAGAGTGAATAAAACCAGTAATGTGTTATGTTCTTACTGGTACTACGTAGTGGAAAATCTAAAATTAAAAGTTGGCTTCAGGCCATTTGATGTATAATGAAAGTAAAAACCATAGCAGTGCATGTAAAAACCCTCAAATTTCAAAAGACCGTAATATTTCTTAAAAAATACATGTATTTTAAAAGAGATCTGAAACATCCGGAACAACAGATTTCTAAGAACACAAATAAAAAGAATAAAACATACTTTAAGTGTGATATACAAAACAATATAATAAATTAGGGTTTTTAAGTTATGGGGAGGAATATTTTACTAATGTTATGATAGAATTTTAGTTTATATTTTTCTTTGGGATGGTTTTTATGTTCACATAACCTCAATATTAAACACGTCATACAACAGTAAGAAAATCTGTGAAATAAGCTGAAGTCTCTGTGGAAAATCAAACAAACGAAACAGACAATAAATGTTACTTAAGTTTAAATTTCAGGAGAACAAAATTCTGACACATTCCATTGAAAATAATAAAACTGATAATATTTTTAAGGTATGGCAGGTACATTATAAGTATTATGATTAACTGTTTAATTAGTGTTTTTAAAAGTGTCCTAGCCTCTTAAGACTATAGTGTCTCCAGTCTTTTAGTGCTAGTAGTAAATGATGTTCCATAATAGGCATGATTACAGATGGCATGAAGTCCTCTTTGAAAGATGTAACTGCTTTTATAGGAGAAAGCTCATGGTCACCCTAGCTGTTTCTGAAGAGTGATCATGAGCCCAAGTCTATAGCTGGTCCAAACCCATGTTATAGGTATATTACCTGGGAACAGGAAACCAGAATTAGATTCCAAAGGGAAAGTGAGACCTACAGGACAGGCCTGCCTGCTCAGTAGATGACTGAATCTGGTCTTCCTTAAGAATAAACATTACACGTTCAGGTACAAGCAAGCAATAAGCAGTATGTACAGCTGGCAATTGTAAGGCCACTCATTTACAGCAATAATAATGATAATCATTGTTGTCTGCAAATGTCTAGATGTGGAAAATGAAGAAACAAAAAATTTTGTGAAAGAAATGAATATGTGCATAAGAGGGAATAAATATGGGAATTTAATTTTGTCCCTGTAAAAGCTTAGATTAGATGTATGCACATTATTCCAGTTTGCTTAGAACAATGGTTTTGTCATTTATTCCTCAGGCCCATTTCAGGAATGTACATCTGAGACAAACCTAATGCCAGATATAGTATATTTTGGCTTTAAAATAGCATCTTGGGGTTTGGAGGATATATTAATAATTTTCATTAAAGTGAATTAGACTGCAGATGTTCAGAAAGTCTGAAAATTGGAAAGCATCTTATCATGATTAAACATGGATTTCAGTGCTTTATGTTGCATACTAGCTTCTGAAAACAGCCTTCAGTAAATTATTTTAGGAAGGTGTAACTCAATCCTTCTCTGTAGTGCAGTGTATTTTTATGTTCCATTTATACATTACTGCTTCCAAAAGGTACTTACAACCCAATGTGATTTTTCTCTGTACTAGAGGCAAGGAGAGCACTAAAACAAAAACAGGGAATGTACAGACAGGCATTCAGGAACTGGTACACAAAATTGAAGAGATGTAAAAGATTTCTCAAATTATTTAATCTATAACATTTGCCTTTTTTGTCAGTCAATAAAAGCAATCAGATCTGATAAATTATGTTCAAAACCTAATTTGTTTTCCCAACAGAGATGCAGGAATGTTCTCTAACTCAAAATGGCTTTTATTAAAGATTAGAAGGAATATAGAGTAGATAAATAGAGGTTCTAATGAGAAAGCTTTGATCACTTACTACATACATGCAGGGAGAAAGCAAGAGAACAAGATGATGAATTTTTAGCTGCTGTCAAACCAGAAATTGTGCTGAAATCCTTGAAGAAGAATTAATATAGTGCCTTCTGTTAAGGACCCTCCATCCTGGTTGCTGGAGGTCAGCCCAGGGACCTGGGGTCTCTGCTGAGCCCAAGGGTCATGGCTGCTGCTTTCCCATTTGCAGGTTTGAGCAGTAGCAAAGCTGTGCAATTGTCCCAGAGACACACATACCCACACAAAGAGGACACTGACATGGACAGTGACACAGACTGCCACAAACAAGGCACGTGTAGAACTCACATAAAACACAAGCCCAGACAGCTGAGTCCTCCTCAGCTGTTGGAAGCAGAGGTGCAGTCTCAGTTCTCTTGAATATGACAAGCCTGACTCTGCCTACCTGGTACTCCAGCCCAGAATCAGGGTCTCCTACTCGCTAGCTGGTCTTGCTTGAGGTATGCTAGTGAATATACATGACCACCCTATGCACACCCAGTTTGGACCAGGACCAGTTGCTCTTCAGCAACCAGTGCTAAGCTCCTTGCTCACCTCATATCAATCCGTCCTGGTAGCTGTTTTTTCATGTCACATACCACTCGCACACCAGTTGTCATCAGCCATGCACCGATATAACAGTATCTGGGACCCCAATTCGCTACAACAGTTGACAAAACAGGCTAGGGTTACCCCCATCCCTTTTCTGACTCTAGTAGCTGTCCCCAAATCCACTCATGCCATTCTTCCCAGTGGTTGATACCTAGTCCTTTCAGCACTCACACACAGGGAGGACAGAGATTGAGATTAGACAGAGAAATAGTTTCAAAAAATATTATTAAAAATATAGGGCAGACTGTAGCAATCAGGCACAGTGTGCCTGCTTTACATCTGACTGGCCCCTTCTATACCTGTCTCTTTTTCCTTTGCTTTGCCCCTGATCATTCTCTACATTTTGCACACTTCCACCAACCCCAGGCTACACCCCGGTCTCTCACCTTTGCATCCTTCTCAGTTACAAAGTCCTGTTTTCTGTGTGGGTTTTTTGATAGTCTATCAATTAATGTGACTAACCAGGTTTGTTTCTTCACTTTTTATCCCTTATGCATTCCTGTCAGGTTTATGTCTGTGTATATTTCATTTGTGGTGTTCCCCTTTTCCTTACTAACCCNTGAGGATATACAAACAGGGCGCAGAAGAGCTTTAGACTCTCTTCATTGGATCGGGAGGAGCAGTGGGACCTCGTCAGGAGGAAGCCATCGCTCTCGACCGGACTACAAGCATCGCTTCTGGCCGGGCCACAGCCGTCATCTGCAGCAACGGACTCTTCACTTCTTTTTGCTTTGGACTTGGGAGAGCCACGTGGATCTCGGCACCGGGGCTAACAAACCCCTTTGGGCTTGTGCCCTGGGACACTGGGTTTACTGCTGGGTCTTGGTGAGTTGAAAGCAGGTTGTTCTCTTTGTGTCAGTGTTTGTATGGTAATATCTTTCATTAAATTGTAACTCTGACTTATAATCATCTCTTGTGGTGGGTCCATTTCTCCTGCTGGTTTACCTCTAAACCAGCACAATCAGATACTACCAGATCAGATAATCTTACATAAATAAGCATTTCCACTTTACACATACTAATGTGACTGACCAGGTTTTGTTCTCCAAACTGCCTGCCTTATCATTTGTTGGTTAGGTCTGTGTCTCATGTGTTTCTCCTTTTCTCATTATTCATTGTCCAGGTATTCTGAAGAAGCATTGTCTCCCTACACATCCTATTACACTTATATTTAAGAAACAAGGAAGAAGTCTAGTTTAAGAGTTTGGTCAATAATCGAATGGTAATATGCAATATAATATGTCATGTTAATATGCATATGCAATACAATATTCTTTAGGGAAAGATAATTAACATTGTGTAATTAACATTGGAATTTATAGGGAAAAAGTCTGTATTGTATTGGTTTTAATTATAGGTGGAATTGAAAACTATAAAATACCCAAACAGATTGTTGTAGTGCTGTTGGTTTCTTCCACTTCCACCTTTTGAGAACTTTAACTTTGAGAGCTTTAACGAGTGTGGCCAACTTGCTGGCCCTACCTATTTTGTGGCTGCATTGAGAAAGGAATCCTATCAAGGCTTGGAGTTCTTATTCCTGAGAAAAAGTAAATGAAAGTAAAGAATCCCACATAGATATTCAAGTGAGAAAGTACTACATGCTGTGAGAGTTGGAGGAGAAGACTGTTGTGGTCATACTGGAAATAGAAGTGGGATTTTGTCATTATTTAACCCTGGTAGGTAGATCAGCACCACCAGGGTGGTTGCTTAGTCCCCCACAGCAAATGGATGAGAGAACCAGAAGGCTAAAAGTGAGAAAACTCGTGGGTTGAGATAAAGACAGTTTAATAAATAAGGCAAAAGCTGCATGC
>VXBZ01008483.1:10916-30368 GCA_013399135.1 Heliornis fulica | reverse complement strand
TGTTCAGCCATCTCCAGGAAAGTAGGGCTCCATCACACATAATGGTTACTTGGGAACTCGGTACTATATCCTCCCTCACACTCCCTCCCCCAGCTTTATATGGCAAGCATGATATGGTATGGAATATGCCTTTGGCTAGCTGGAATCAGCTGTCCACTCCCCTGGTGCATCCCCAGCCTACTCACTGATGGAGTGAGGTGAAAAATAGAAAAACACTTTAAAAAAAAACAAACAACTCAAAACCACAAAAAAGTGTGTCTAAGAACTGCTCAGCAGTAACAAAAGCATCTCTTCATTATCAACACTCTTTTCAGCACATATCAAAACCACAGCCCCATACCAGCTACTGTGAAGAAAGTTAGGTGTTCCAGACAAAGCCATCACTGACCAAGCTGATAAAATGTGGGTCCTTTGCTCTGGAGAGTTGGATGGAGGAGGAAGGTGGAATTTCAGGTCACAATCAGTTTGAGTTTGCCTCAAGGATTATGAAAGAACAGTATATGCTAGGGACAGATCTAGGAGAACTACCTGATTCTTAGACTTTCGCATTCCTAAATTTTAACTACCTGACTTAATGTGTTCAAGGATTTTCCCACTAGGAAAGCAATAATTTGAAAACCATGATACATAGAAATGTCTATCTTAAATACCTGGTGGAGCTGTGTCATGTAGCTGGTATATAGTACTGCGTTCATATTATTTTCTTAATTAATGTAATGGTGTTACTTTGAATTTTAATTCTAGTTACACCTGGAGACTCACACTCATGCATGATAATTAATGATGTTATAAAATGTCTAAATACAAATTGATAATCAGAATCTGAAACAATTAATGTACTTATCAAGTAAGTCAGAAGACAAGTAATAATGATTTAACAGACATTGATGATTTTTAACTTCTTTCTTAGTCAGCTTGCTTTAAAATGTAGTTTCATTTGTTCTTACACTGCAATTGGATTTTGTCAGAACAGAAAAAAAAATTCTTCAGCTTAGGAAACACATAACAAATAAAAATCAATGTCTTTTTATTTCCATTATTGCTAAGATGGAGTCCTAAAAATGTCATGTGTGTTTCAAATTTTGGCCATTCTATTCCTGATCACTCCTGATTCTCACTGTAGTGAGCTAATGACTTTCAATTATTTCCAATGCCAGAAAAGGAAAGATCACTGACTTCTAATGAAGCAAACCCAAGTCCAATATTCAATAAATATATGCAGTTCTTGCTAAAAAACAAATCTCTTTAGCTATTGTTTTGTGTCTTTGAAATATAGCAAATAATACTGCTGTGATTTTCTATATCTTGTTCTTTTACATTTAGAAAGTCAAGATGACATTAACAGAAAAATTTCTGTTTTGCATTAAAAATATTGTGACAGAACTCAAGAATAAAATTTTAGAAAGGGTTCTGTAGTGCTAAGTCTGATCTTTTTGAAGTCAAAGGAACTTCAGTATTGATCTCAGTAGGAAAGTATTACATACCTTTGAAACTTACAATACCTGTGCAATGATAGTATAGACACAATAATACTGCCTAGAAAGTGTTATTAGTTCATCTTAAATATCTTAAGCCTCTAGTGAATTATAATATAAAAGAATATGTTATATATATAATCTGAAATAAAAATTCATTTTCTCTACACGACTCAGAGAATGAGTAATTCTTTGTTGTTATTTGCTATTGAAAAAAATCAATGTATCTTAATTATTAAGTGCCTAATCATGTCAGATTTTTCATAACTTGAGTGACTAAAAACACTGAGACCTGAGATCTTTAAGTCTTTTCCAAAACTGAGTTCCAAAACATCAGTCAATTTAATAATGAAACATTTTTTCAAATATATCTAGAGTCAAAAGAACCCATCCCCAAACATATTAAGAAATTTCTCTAACCATGCTTCCTTGCATTATTTTGCATTCATACCTTCAACTCATCTAATTTTCAGTTGACAAAATTGAATAAAAATTGCTTAATGTTTAATACATCCTTTAATTCTTATTATTATTGATTAAACAACAGTTTGAATTATTTAGTTGTGTTTTACTTGCTTAATCTACCTAAAGCACATCACTTAATATTCAAATGCATAGACCAGCAACAGCTTTTGATAGAAATTCAATTAAATTTGTTTGGAAGCCACTACAAAATAAAACATGCCTGAAGAGCCAAAGTTTGCCAACTGTTCTTGAAGCTGTCATGAAGGAGTAGGTGGCTGTTAATGGCAGATCTCTATTAATACTGAAGAAATAATTTTCAGTTAAATAGCATTCTCATTATAAATTTGTGTCTTCAACAGCTAATAAAGACAGATGAGGGAGATGGGAAACATCCATTACAAAATTACTCGTAACAGTTGTCTTTTAGTCTTAAATATTTCCCTGACTCTAGCTGCCTCACCAATGCATTCTGTTATTTTTCACGTTTTTTTTTTTAATTTTTGAATTGCTCTGAAAATGCTTTGAAAATATTTCATTGGATGAATATGTGTTATTATCAGTATTTTATCATAATAATGGTTAGATGTTCCAGCTGAGACTAAGGCCCTGTTGTACTATAGGGCCTATTGTGCAGATACCTGAAAGACATGCTGCACAGCTTGTACAGTGTAAACTGAGGAAAAAGGAACAATTGAAGCTGTTTCATCACTATTGTAAATTAAGAAGAAAAAAAAAAAAGACTTTCTAAAAGTCATGAGTTTTTGCAGAAATGCAAGTAGATCACAACCTTCTGAACAGAGCTGATGAAAATACAAAGTTTCTAAATTTAAACTGTGATGTGCACATGTATGTAGTACTACATATGTGTATACATGTCAGTACGTGACTTGACTTCTATACATAGTTTTTTCTTAGCTCTATATTTAAAATAAAAGTTTCTGTGTAGAAATATTTTCTGTCTCAGCTGTCTACCCATCATGAAACTGACAAATAATTATTTTTTTCTGAACATCATTCAGGATCTGTAGTTACAAAATATTTTCAGGGACATTAATCTTAAAGTTATCTCAAGATTACTGATTTTTGTCAGTGAACAACTTCATAACTGGGAGGAGCCATGAGTCAGACCCTCAGCTGGCCCTGGCTGGCAAAGAATGCTGAATTTTCGTTTCTGAAGATTACTCAGGTTTCCCCAAGGGTTTCTCAGAAGATCTGCCTGTCCCAGAATTATGGTCTCTGGAGTGCTGGCAAGTCCCAACTGACATAAGTGTGAGATTGCTCAGATGTTTGGTTTATTTCTTAACTGCAAGAAAATATTTCTCTTTCTTTAAAAATAAAATTTCGCTCAGTGCATTTGACAATGTAAGAGACTATTTGGGAATAAAAATAAAATATTATGATTTTTTAAAACTTTTTAATCTATACAGTATAGATGTGCAATCACACCTTATGTTAAATTGCTAAAAAAGTTGCAATCCAAACTTGTTCAAATTATTAATCAATCAGTTTGTCAAGACTGGAATATATCAATGCAAGCAATGGTAGTAAAATAAATTATGTGCTGTAATTTTCTTTTCTTACCATGTCTCTACAGAGAGATAAGATCCTTTGAGCATTCTAAGTTGGCTGGATCCACATACATATATCTGGGTTAGCACGGTTCTCTGCTCACATTACATAGATTTAGAAGCAGTACATAAACAATTCATACATAAAAATAAAAGAAATGATGTATTAGCATGGCCATACCAGAGCAGCTATATAGCTTCTTACCAAAAATATTCTTATATCAAGCAGACTCAAGATATGGGCAGAAAAGTATGAATCTGTTTAAAACCTACCTGGTAATTATGCATTTGTATGTTGTTACCTTATGGGACACTTCCTAGCTTCACAGAAAAGATTTATATTCTTTATAATATTGTTAGTGGGAATAGTCTTTTTCTCTTCTCCTCTATTTTTAAAGTTTACCCAGTTTCAAGGTGAGTGACAATGGAAAGTAGCCTCCTGCATTTCTTTCTTCTTGTCTACAATGGCCCAATCATTAAAGGGGAAAAGAATATAGGTGTACTGTACTTCATGCTCAGAACAGTAAAGCTGCAGAAATGGTCTAAGAATTAGAGTAGACAGACAAGAAATGCATTTAGATGGAATTTTGGCTAAATGTGCCTCCATCTAAAACATAGATCTTTGAAACTTCCTTCCCCAGGGGACACCTGGATATTCTGCATGCACTTAGATGTTGTAGGAAGCTGAAATTTCTGCATCAAATTTTCATAGCATCTTGAGGTCTTAAGATCCTGTTTAGAATTTGCCTAGGATTACTTCAGTCCTGCCCTGGGCTATTCAGCATGGAATGTAGTAACTTCCCAAACCTAATCAGATTCCAGAAATTTTCCAGTGGAGTTTGAATAAGGAAAGATGCTGTGAGGCTTCTAAATCCTCTAGCTATGACTGATCCATGTGATGTGAGAGCATAAAGTGTAGGAATCATTGCAAGTGCAATAATCTCTCTTACCTAGGAAAACACATCTCTTTCTCTTCCGATGTCCTTCATTGGATAGAACTCATAAATGAAGCAGTAGTGCCCTGGGCTTCCTTTAAAAAAATAGAGCAAGGTAAAAGTCTTGTTGCTTCCTATTTCCTCACGATCAAAGGCCTATCTGTTCTTTTATTTATGTGAAATGACCCATCTGAAATTTTTGACGTTATATATGTATAATGGATTTTAATTCCAGAGGGGTTAGAATTACAGTCTAAGTCTAATTCACTAAACTGAGAATTAAAACCCTGCTCATGATGATGACTTGAGTATTTTTGGTTTTATTTTTCTTTAATGGCTAATTATAGAATCACAGTATCACAGAATATTAGGAGCTGGAAGAGACCTTGAAAGATCATCCAGTCCAACCCTCCTGCCCGAGCAGGATCATCTAGATTAGATCACACAGGAATGTGTCCAGGTTGGTCTTGAATGTCTCCAGAGAAGGAGACTCCACAACCTCTCTGGGCAGCCTGTTCCAGTAATCTGTCACCCTCACAATGAAAAAGTCCCTCCTTATATTAAGATGGAACTTCATATGTTGCAGTTTGGAACCATTTCCCCTTGCCCTATCACTGGCCATCGCTGAGAAGAGCCTGGATCCATCCTCCTGACACTTGCCCTTAACATAATTATAAACATTAATGAGGTCACCCCTCAGTCTCCTCTTCTCCAAGCTGAAGAGACCCAGCTCCCTCAGCCTGTCCTCATAAGGAAGATGTTCCACTTCATCATCTTGGTGGCCCTGCACTGGACTCTCTCAAGGAGTTGTATGTCCTTCTGGAATTGAGGGGCCCAGAACTGAACACAAATCTTACTGTACCTTGTGTAGGTCTATTACCTAAGGCATGAGGGAAGCAAAATGGACTGTTTCAAAACTGACCTTATAAACATTTGGTAAATTTCAATCTCAGGAAGGCTTTTAGAAAACTCTTAGACAATTAAAGACGCTAAAAATGTTTAAAGCACTTCATCAGTAAATCTGTGAAATGAAGATTAAAAATATTTTCTCCTCATGAGAGTGTGTGTTTTAATGATCAAAAGATGTTTAGATAATACTGCAATGAGTTCATAAACATTTCAGAAAAGCTCAAATTGTAATATAAGAAATTTTTCAACTCAATAATTTGGTGCAGAGTAGACACAAACATATGAGTGTGTCTATTCTTATGCTTGTTTTAGGCCCCTGAGGACATTAAATACAAATTCAAGATTTCTAGGATAATGTGAAAGAAACAGATTGAGCACTGCTCAGGCAGTTCACAGAATTGCTGACCCCTCTTTCTTGATTCCTGAGTGCTGGCTAAGTGCTACAACTTAGGATGTGGTCATTCTTACTTAATATACATATCTTTTAGATTTTAATTATGTATTGCATTTTAGGTTGTTTATAGCAAAAATTGCAGAAGCAGTTTTCTGCCGTTAGGCAACTTTTGTCCATACAGTGGAGTTTAGCTAATGGAATGTATCTTTATCTATAAAGGAAAGGAGATCTTAAATTTAACAACTTGAATAGGACACTTGCAGTAAGAAAATGGTTCCTTCTTTTCACTTTTATAGCTCCTCCCCTACTGTTAGCAGAGGCCTCTGAAATAATACCACTAAAGAATAATGGGAGCTGATATAAAAAAAAAAAAAGAGTGTAAAGCTATTAAAAAAAAGCAACAGTCCTAAATAAAGATATTCCTGAGTGCACAAAAGCAGCTGCTGTATTGATGCTTGCAATCAATTACTATACTACAAGGCATTCGCTCCTTTTGCAGAACCTATTATTCTGAAACATAATGCAAAGTCACAGCAGGTGTCATAGTACTGGGCCATGCATTCTGCATCTCAGCCAGATACAGAGAGCTTTAAACAGGCTACATTCTCTGTGTATTTTATATTTAAAAAAAAAAAAAGTCAACAATCCCTATATTACCACTCTAAATCGTTTTACTGCATTTGTTTTTGGGATTATGGCATTCATTGCTGAGACTAAATCCTTCATTATGCAGTTTGTCAAAGTGTTCAAAGCAATGCAGTAACCTGAACAGAAAAAGTGGAATTTGCTTCCAATGGCTACCTTCTCATGTTCCAGGAAGTTATATATTCACATGCCTAAGCTCACATACTGTGTAGGAAAATCTCAATAACCAGAATTTAGCAAGTCTGTATTCTTTTTAATACACCAAAAAAATAGATGTCCCAATTGCTCTGAGATTTGCTATCAGATGCCCATAAAGGGCTTCATTTTACTTGTATTTTTAGTTCTAAAAATAATTTGCTAAATAATTTGGTCACATATTTGCTATTTTGCTCTGAAATAATTGCTTAATTGGATAAAATTAAACGAATTGACAAAATAGACTGCAAATAAACTTTGAAACATTTAAATGATATTTAATACATATTTATATTATCACTAAAAGGATTCTATAAGGTATTTAATATTTGCAGAGGTTTCAATATTTTAAATTTTAATAACTTCTATTGCATCTCATAGTTTCAATAATTTATTTATGTGTGTGTTTATATATACACCACAGATATGTATCTCCACAGAACTAGTGTGTATTTATTAAAATATATCAGGATTATCTAATTACTCAAGTATTGAAAAGGGTATGCAATGATTTTTATGATTAATATCTATGAATGAAATAAGCTTCACACCTCTTTCCCATGGTATGAAGTACAGCTATCAGAACCTTTGAAGGATCGTTGCAGTCCTACAACTGCAGAAAATATTCATAACAGAAATATTACTACAGATGATTGTAAAGATTCCAAAACATAACACTATGGTTTTCATTTTCCCCTGATTCTTGTGGGGTTAAACTGTGCTAGCCAGATATTAGAGGTGGTGGTGTGAAAGATAAAGTTTTTGAAATTCTTAAAATCATACCTCATAGGGTGAAGGCTTTTTGGGATTCTGGTTTGGGTTTTTTTGTTTTGTGTTGGTATTTATTTTTCCCTTATAAATATGAGTTGTATGGAGTAGTAGTTTGCATGATAGATGAAATATGAACTTTTAAAAAATCCTTTTGTTAAAAAACCTGCAAGAGGTGAACTTTTCCATGTGTAGAAAGCCCTTCACAAGGGGTGCATGATGGAGGCAGAAGGACATTAGCCTATTAGAACAAATATCCTAAACATGATATCAGAGACATTGTAGCTCTCTTTACCTTCAGTAAGGGCTGCTCCCTTCAGCCTTGATTCTTGTTATTACTTCAATACCTAGATATAATTAGAGAGTATTAGAAAAAGGGTTAAACTGCCTTTTGTTGGCAGTACAGGAAAGTATGCATAAATTGCTATTAAAGCATATCCAGGTAGGAATATCTCTGTATTATGCTGAAATAAGGTCATTTGGAGAGCAAGACAGGAATTTGGTCTTGTCAACAAAAGAAAGAGACATGATCTCTGAAGCAGAAAATTCCAACATAGAAAACAAGGAGATCAATTAAATGAGAATCAGGAGCCTACAGGGTGCACTTTCAAATAAGTGACCTCTTTTTTTGTAACTTCTATCTGATATGTCAAGTTGAGGCTCTTACTGTCAATGGCATCTAAAGTAGGTAGTTTGCTTGTTTTCAATACTAACTTGAAATAATCTTTTAGTTTATATAAATGCAATAGAGAGTAGAAAGATCCTTCAAATGAATGTCTGTAAACACAATATCCTTAAAAATGTGAACCATAGTGTGCCTTTTTAGCTATTTATTTAATAGACATCTACCAAGTTTCTCATAGCATCTAAATATTTGACATGTCCGAAAAAATCCCTTTCACCCTTGTACCAAAATACACAGCAGGCCTGTTTGAACAGAATTAACTGAAAGTATAATATTTTTTTTTTATCTCAGGTTAAGGAAGAATGTTTTTATACACTTAATTTGTCTTCTCAGACTAATAGTGTCCATCTGCAGGCAAATGCATGAAGATTATGTTTTGTTTTGGTTTTTTTTTTTCTTTTTGCTTTACTGTAAGCCATTCTATTATAAGCTCATTTTCACAGTCTAAGGAAACCAACCCTATCAAAGATGGTTAGAAGACCATCACATAAATTGTTGGTAAATTAAATAGGACAGCCTTGTGTACCTTAAAGAGAAGTAATTCTGTGAAAGTAGTGTTCCCTGTGAGATTTTTTTGGTGGTGTTTAAAGCTACTCTTTTGAAGATTCTGTGGTGTTTCAGAAGTTCCTTTTCTCCAGAGATGTGTCCAGGTGTTTTAAAAGGACTTTCATGTGCCCCTTCTCACAGTTTTTAATTTGGTCAATACCTCTAGCTTAAAGTTAGCATTTTATGTATTTGTCTTTTAGGGGTTATAGCACTGGAGATGCTTTATTTTAAAGACATAACAGAATTATACAGTCATGAGACGTGTTTTAGCTTCCATCACGATATGCTTTAAAAAGCCATATATTATTTATTGATTTCAGCAATAAAGATATTTTTTTCTTAATAGATAGTTAAGGCAGAGTTTCAGTTAACCTACTTAATTTGGTTTCTAGAGATTTATAGCTACAACATACAATTGCCTGTCTTGCCAGTCTTAAGGAAGATCTTGTACAATAGAATCATGGCTCTGTGTTAAGATAATACAAAAGTTAGTGTAAACAAAGCCCCAAAATACCTTATTGTGTCTTTTCAGGAAACTATTCAGGTTAAAGTCCAGCCTCTTCTCATTGCTACCCTCAGCCACTTCTCTGTAAAGACAGAAATAAAGACTTTAGAATGATGAAAGATTAACTCACCAAGACTTTTCACAACATTCCATTTTGTATGCCTTGTACACAGCTATTTTTATATTGTCTTCATTGACATCATGCTTGTAACTGCACTTTGTGTAAGATTACCTGCATGCACTATTCCTTTTAGAAATAGTAGATATTTAACATATTAAAACATTGTAGTCAAAGTAGAAGGTTCTAATGACTGTACATTTAAATGTGATTAATATTAGCTTTTCTTATACTGAAATATAAACATACTGAAATAATATAACCAATGCAAGTATGTAAGCATTTTGTATCACTGTGATGGCATGCCAGACACAACGAATAATTTTTTTCTCTAAGTAAGTGATCCGTATGACCAAGAAGAGAGAAATCAGTTCTGTTTAGCACATAGGAGGCATACAAGTATCAAAAACATTGTTAGGCAGGGGCATGATAAGCACAAGAAACTGCGAAAGATCTGGACATCCTGCCAAATATACAAGAAGGGTGAATGGAAAAAAAATATACTGGTAGCAGAGGAGCTGCAAAAGAATGTGGAGAGTGTAAATAACATAAAAATATCAAGCACAAATAGGCAGGATGTGGTAAAAAGAAGGCAAACTTGCTTCTGGTCCAGATTCTGACTGGGAGCTTTTAAACCAGATCACTCCAACACAAACGATTCAGTGATTCTGTGATTCTGTAAGGACACGAAGAACCATATCTGCCTGCACTCACTCTGTAACATTAACACCACAATACTGTACACTCACAGCTGATTTGGGGCACAAATATTAAATACTAGCAGCTTTATGTAATAATATGGTAGAAGAACTAACCTATAGCATGAAATAGCTATTAAGGAGTTAAGTTCAGGTTTTCTTCGGTTCTTTTTTGTTTTGTTTTCTTGTTTCTTTGTTAGCGGTTTTGGGGGTACTACGCTGTGGGAACCCTAGGCCATCCCACTAGTATCCTGGGTTTGATGATGGAAAATAACTGCTATTTTGGAAACAACTGAAAGAAGTGGTGTATATACAGATACATATGAACAGATGAAGAAAATATGGGGCTGTGGGGCTTATGACTCTCAGGTGCTGGAGGGCATCATCAGCAGGCTTGGGTCTCCCTGCCCAGCCTCCACTGCGGTCCCTAGATGGACTAAAGAAGTTTGGACACAATTTTATCTAAGATAAGAACGGATAAGAGTGAAAAGGTGTGGAGGATCAAAAGAGACCTGCTAATTCACCCATTCACTGAGAGAGGCATAGACACACTATTTCAGAGTCACAGTCTTGAAAACTTTTAATCAGAGACTTCGTAACTTGCACAGAAATTTTGTTTCAGTATCCCATCATTCTCACAGCCACAGTTTTTCTTTTATTCCCTCCAAATTTTGTTTCTTGTCATTTTGCATGCTGTAATCAAATGCCCAAAGTTTCTGTTAAGATTATTGTAAGAATGCAAGACATGATGCAGAAAATAGAGCAAATCTGGGTCTGATATGTCAAAGCCATCAAATTTATACAATATTATCTTAGTCATTATTGCACAGAAAATCAGTACATGAATGCCATGATAGCCAGACTCTTCTTGTCTGGAATCTATTGCTGCTATATTGGCTGTCACAGATTTTCTGCAGTAAATTTGGGAAACTGGTCTAGATTGTTGAAGACAAATAGCAAAATATAACTGGGATAATAAATCTTCTTTCAATAGAGTTTGGTAACACTGTAAGATGTTAACTTTTCCTGGTACATATCTTTTAAGTATTACAGAGATGGTTAATTAAAAGGTCTCTAGTAATTTATCTAATAAGCAGTTAATGGATTAGTTCTTCAGCCTGTTAGGTACAGGGGCTCCATTCTTGGGTAATGGTGTCCTCTGATGAATTAATTAAAAAAAGAAGGAAAACATGACCAAAAATCTTTAACTAGCTATCAGAGAAGGCAAGTTAAATATAGGATCTGAGTGTTGGTGCTTGAGAATATTCTGGTTAGATCAAAAAGTCACTTCCAAAATTCACTAGTCTTGTCCTCTTTTTTTCTCTTTCTTGTTTTTTGAAAAGTTTGGAGCTAGCTCATATGCAGGCTGATCTTTCTCAGTAATGTCTTTCAGATTATGTTTGTGATTATGGAAAAAAAAGGTGTTTTCAGGCACATGCAATAGATAAACAAATATGGGGCTTGACAAGATGTATAATAATAATCAGGGTTGCTAAAAGGAGTAAGAATGCTAATTTTGCAACATTATGTGCGTGTTTGCAAATATTTCCATTTATAAAATATTCAAGAAAAATAAGATCTGATAAGGAAGATACTAGAATTTTCTTGTTTCCAATTGAACTTAAACATAAGAGAAAAAATATGGGCAGTTATATATTACATGCATAAGTTGATTTGGTTTAGCAAGAAAAAAAAATAAATTACTTTATTTTTTCTTCTGTCTGGTCTGATTTTATACACCTGTATTTCAAATATTTACACAAATATTCTATAAAAAATATTTTACACAAGGAATATCGAAATTGGCATATTTCCTCTAACAAGTTTGTATTTAGAAGCTGGAAATAAAGCATGTAATACAATTGCAAACTGAACAAACCACAACTGACCCCATGACTCAAAGTGGAATGAAGATAAATCTCAAAGCTTATTATCTTATTCATATTATCTGAAAAACTTATATAGGACAAAAGAGACACAAGATGCATTTCCCATTATGACTTAAATAGCAACAAAAATCCATAAATCCATTAAAAATCTGAAATATAGTTCATGCCACTGATTTTGGTGGTGCTTAGCTTTCACTCATTATTGCAGAGTGCTGTTAATTTTTCTTCTGAGGTCAGAATCAAAAGGATTTGAATAGTATGTTCTAGTACAATCTCCTCTGCAACTGACTCACTAATCTTTTGATAATGTGAACAAAAAATAAATCTAGTTTTAGTTATTTGACCCTGTTCAGTTTTGGAACCAATACCTCATGTCTCTAAGAACTTGGTAATTTTTAAGTTTGTTAATTTTGTCTTTAATTAATCAGATTTGTAGCCAAGGGTTATAATGTTTCAAGTACACACATACCTTGATGGGCCCTGCCTGGTAACCTTTTCTTCTTGACTTTAAGCCCTTTGTAGCCTGAAAGATTTTTTTTTTTTTTTAATATTCCATCTGGAAACCTGTAGCTTCTCTGTCTTTGCCCTTATTGCAGCCAAAATGTAAACTTGTTCACTAAGCAAGATAAAGATCTCTCCTTTTCAAGAGCTTGAATATTCCGAATTAAATCTTAATAATGTAAAAGAAATCAAAACAAGTCATTTTGCTATGCTGAATGGAATCTTTTGAGCTTATCATTTGATACAAGTAGCAAATCCCATTAAAAAAAAAAGGTAGATAGATTTGGATGCATTTGTGTAGTGCATATAGAAGGACCCATAAACACCCAGACCCTCAAAATGCATACAGAAGAGCCTGTGTGCGTATCTCAGCTGCACCCAGCTGCAGATTCTGCAGTTACTATGCTCTCTTGGAGCACAGATTGAAAAGAAAAATTAGTTATGGGAGATGTTCTGAAGATTTTTAATCTGGAAAGAGTTCTTTTTATTAAGGTCTTTATTTTCTTTTAGTTTAAATCTTATTTCTTATACTCAGCATTATAAAAACTTTTAGCTATTAAGATTGTAAGGAAATACTATGTGCGGAAGAAGTGTCACAGAACTCTAATGCCAATTTTTTGACTGAAAGATCTAGCTGGTGACATAAAACTGGACATAGTTTTGGGTTTTTTTTTAATTTCAATTTTAAAAATATACATATATTGCGAGCTGGTATTTTTTGTTTGGTTGGGTGTGTTTTCTATGAAAGCTAAGAAACATACATGCAGCAGGTCATTTACAGAAAACTGATTTATGCTGAACCAAGATAACTAGGAAATTAAATAAATAAATGTTATTTACTCACTCTAATATGAATAAAGAATCAGACCATAGTGTGGGATTCTAATGTACAGATATTGGTCCCAGAAGAAAGTATGCCAGGAAAGGAGTATTTATAATGTGCATCTGTGCTCCGTGAAGTTCACTGTCACAACTTCTGTTATGTCATGAGATAGTTCAATTATTTCTGTCCATTTCCTAATTCTTACTAAGATACAATAGACAGTTCATTTCTGGTTGATTATGTAACACCTTGTGTAAATTTCAGTAGCAGAAGACTGAACAAGAAGTGACTGTAACTTCTAAAAAGCTTGATTAATTACATTAAAAAGTGTCACTTGGAAATTCTTATTAAAATCATTAAAAACATAATGAAAACAGCCTCGCATATTTACTTAGGCTTATTGGGTTTGCTGTGACATGCTTGACAAACAATTATAAAGTTTCTATTGTGACCACTGTGGAGGTTTAGAACAATTTCATATTTAGTAATATTTTTTTCTTGTTTACACTTTAGTGCAGCTGTGAAAACCTGTTTGCCTGAAGCAGTCTCTCTATTATTAGGGATGTTTCTCCAACTCTTCCTAAGACATTCACATGTGGTTAACAATTCATGTCCTTCCTTGTGTTACATTAACCATACAAGAAATTACTCTGGAAAGTTTAATACTGAGTATTGCTTGATAATATCGGATTTCCTTGTTTGTTTGTTTGTTTTTGTTAAGATAATAGCCTAATTGCAGCTTTGGGTACAGTGTCTTGAAGAGACTTCTTCAGGCCAGTAATTAGAAGGAAGGAAATAAATCTCTGTTAAATAACCTTCTCGGACAGAGATCTACTCATCTCTTCTTAATTCATTATTAAATAAACCAACATGTTTGTTTCCCTCCTTACCTCAGATAATTTTTAGGATTTCTGACCAAATTCAACCAAGTGAAACAACAAGGAAGATACCACTAAACATACTAAATTCCCATACTTTATGTAAGAATGTAGCTGTGCAGATAAGAACACCGCTAATGAGGAAAGGCTGAGTGAGCTGGGGCTGCTCAACCTTTAGAAGACAAGACTGAGAGGGGATTTCATCAATGTTTATAAATATCTGAAGTGTGGGACACAAAGGGAGTTGAGTCAACCTCTTTTCAGTGGCCTGTGGGAACAGGACAAGGGGCAATGTTCACAAGTTGGACCACAGGAGGTTCCACACTGATATGCCAAAGAACTTCATGGAGAGGGTGACAGAGCACTGGAACAGGCTTCCCAGAGGGGTTGCGGAGTCTCCTTCTCTGGGGACATTCAAGAACCATCTGGATGCTTACCTGTGCGACCTGCTGTAGGGAACCTGCTTTGGCAGGGGTGTTGGACTTGATGATCTCTAGGGGTCCCTTCCAACCCAAAACATTTTATTCTATTCTATTCTATTCTATTCTATTCTATTCTATTCTATTCTATTCATCTCAAGGTCTCTTCCTACCCCTGTAATTCTGTGATTCTGTGATTCTGTGAATCTGTAATACATATAATACATGATGAGGGAAAAAATACTTTGTATAATTCAAATTTGGAAAAGTTCCAAGCATCTGAAGTTCTACAATCAAAGAATAAGTTCTGTATTTCTGTATTATTTGCTTTATATATATATATAAAACCGTACATGTATACAGATATAAGGGTTCAGATATTTCAAGTAGATGTGGTTCTTTAACTAAATCAGTCATACACACAAATATAATGCTCCAGATGAAAGAAAAGACATGTAGAAATATTCTTTTTATTTTTAGATGTAACATGAATATGTTATTCGCAATTTCCATTTTCTGTCTACTATAAATGCAAGATAGCTATAAGTCATTCTGGTACCCTTTATCACAGTTCTGCAGAATATTATGCATCTTTTTCAATTTTTCTATATTTTGTGTTTCTCATAGCATGTTTCATTTTGTACTTTATCTGTCTGCATCCTACTCCAGTTTGAATTAGGCGCTTCAAAAATTTCTGAGCAAGAGGATATTGAGAACTCTATCTTAAATACATTTATTAGCTCAGATACATTGTGTGTGTGTGGAAAAAAATCTACCAAATTTTTGGAAAAAAATTCAATAAAGTTGGTTTCAGATGCAGTCGGATAAATCTGGATGCTCTTTCAGGGAATGCATACATAGATTGAGATATAAAAGATGTTAGTATATAAGCATGCCAAAAATCTATAAGGCAAGGATAGACTTTTGAAAGCAATCTTTTATCTTTGTGCAAAATGTTCTGCAAGATAAGACTCATCTGCATCTTCCCCCTCTAGCAAGCCATTTAAACAAGAGAGCAAAAAGTTTTTAGTGACTATTTAAAAATCTTAACACTTACTATATACTGTTACAACTACAACTGGCTGTTGTGGCAAAACTCAGGTATTTTTCATCCCCTACACTGTAAACAAGATTTGTGTATGGTCTGAGTCTTGAAGTTACAGAATTATTGTTCCAAGACAATTTGATTTATTTTATTTTTTAAACTTATCTTTAAATTTCTCCATGTCTCTCTACTAAGTGGGTGGACTGGATTTATTTTAACCTAGTCATTGAGTATGTAACTTGCATAAGATCGGAATAAATGCATTTCTCGTTAAGTTAAAGAAGATGACAATGACTGTCAAAGGATGAGTAAAATATGTATAAAAATACTTTTTTGAAGTGCATAAAATATAAAATCTTTGGGTTTTGGAAGGTAGTTTGATGACTAAACTCATCTTTTTAGTAAATGATTTAAAACTGAAAACATTGTTTCAATTTTGTAGTGAAAACTGCAGTAATCACAAGCTGATCAAATAAATCTGAGCTTGATGTGACAGCAATGTGAAACAAATTATTTTAGAAGCATTTGTAATAATAATCATAATAATTAAAATAACACACACATATGGAATGCTAGCACAGTTATGCAGAGAACAGTACATGAATACATACATACACATACAGACCCCTAGAAGTCACAAACAGAAAGATAATGGGCTGGCTACTAAAAACTCAGGTGTATATTTTCACATCTTTATCCAATGCTGCTTACAGTAATGCAAATTTCATTGGTATCATGTTTAGAATAGGTAGAATTTTGTGAATAAAGGTAGCCTTCTGTTGAGTTGCTCTCATTTTAAGAGACAGATGGTGCATCCCTACATTGCCGTCTAAAATAAGTGCGGGCTGTCTCATCATTTTGGCTGCTGCATATCAAGATTACTGCAGACATCCTTAGCATCACGAGAAAGAAAGAGGTTAGGCAGATGAAGTCCATAGAAATATGAAGTTCCTATTTCCAGACATGAGTTACCAGTCTGTTCACATCCTTGGAATATCTAGGAATGGAATGAATGATCAAAAGCTTTCAGATACTGTAATCTTATTCTTTCCCTAGGAACACTTCCACATTTTTTCCAAGTTTTTCAGGAGGTATATGTATCTTTCTCTTCTTAAGATACATAGATTTTGCTGTTGTTCATTAACAAAATGGTCCTGATGAAGACTCAGGTCCCAGACACTTGTTATCTTAAGGGTTCAGGAAAGGTTTAAAAACGTCTTCTTCCTTCTCTCTTTCTAACTGCATAGTACTGGCCACAGCAATGATGTACAGAACAGATAGATGACATTCTCTGTTTCCATCAGCTTTTCAGGTATCTAATATGATCAAAGCAGTCAATTCTTCTGTATTACACAAAATACCTACAGAATTTCCGAGATTCCCTTTCATATTACCATCTAGATTACTATTCCCTAAAATTTCCCTCAGAACTTTACAGTTAGAGCTTACCTTACCAATTATCATGTGGTTTATTGTGCTGTCAATAGCTTTTTGGATTCACTATTTTTAGCCAAACCATTAAGGTTATGGTAGCAGTATCCTGCCCTCTTATTTATTTACTTTCCCCCAAGTCTCTGTCATCAGTAAATTTTATTATAAATGATATTTAGATCATCAATCTAGATCACTGATAGAAGAGCATTAGTGTCATACATATTATCAGTTCTTGAACAACCTCATTAGATTTTGCAATGCACATTGATATCTCATCATCAGCAATGACAATTTAAGATGCCATATACATGATATCAGACATGAAATTGGAATTCTACTCAGTTGAAGATAAAGCAGATGTAAAATTTATCTTTTTTTAGAGAAAGGCTACTAATTGTTTTAGACTGAGCTATATTAGATTCTCTTAATAAGTTACACATGGTTATAGATAAAAAACAAGTCCTTTGACTGTCAATTTATGTTTGTAGATTTCATTTACCACTTTCTATGTTTGAAACCAAGGTAGCCCACTTCTATCTCCAGATTAGAAAATATACTATATTCTGATTTATAAGCAGGTAGTTCTAAAATCTGAATCTCTAAGCAGAGACTTTTATAATCTTAAAATACACGGAAGTAGAACATGCACAACTCAATAAAATCCTACTCTTGATGACAAGAAGTTGAGTCATAAAATTAAGATAAATGTATGTCTGTCTTGCAAAAATTCAGAGGGGAAGAAGAAGGAAGACAGCTGTAGCTAATGTATCTGGAGTTTCCTCTCCAGTTCCTTTATTACCTTAATTTAAAATGAGTTTAGTGCTAATAAAGCTTCTAAGCAAAACAAAGTTTCAGATTACAGACAAGAGTTTGATTGTCTAGGGAAAAAGGCTGATGACTGCACAGGATCCAGCCCTCTGTTCAAGCACAGAATTAGATTAGTTATAGAATGTTACCTTTTTCTGCTGCAAAGATTGGTAAACAAACATCTTTCTTGGCTTCACCTACTCACCTTTATTCAGTGAATAGGGAGCTTAGTAATTATATCTGCTGTGTAAGGGAAACAGTGATATCCTCCATTCTGTGGCTTTACTTTTTCAATATGTGGCTCGCTAGGAAATAAGTATGCTTAGTGGAATTCACAGGGAAGTCTGATGTTGACGGTAGAGCATTCAAGAGATTGCAATTTCAACCAAATTTAAACCGGTAATTGTGTTAAGTTGTAAAGATGCAAGAGGATTCCCAAACTTGATCTTTTTCAAATCAAATTATTATTGATAATAATTGTAATAATTTTGTTTTAACGATAATATTTTTTTGCATAAGGGCATCCTATTTGACCTTTTCCAAATGTCAGCAATAATATTTAATATGAATATGCTTCACAGACACTTTAAACACTCATACAGTGTTTAATATTAAAAGATAATAATCTTGGTATTTGTACTCGAAATGTCACTGAATATTGCATGAACTGTGATCATGCTGGTTGAATAGCAAGGTGTATATCCAAGCTCTAGATAGCCCAGGAAATTAGTATGGAAGAGAATTGTTGTTTTCATGGTTTTTTTGGTTGTTTGTTTGTTTTATAATTATTGAGTATTTACAGTAAACTATTTCTTTGTAAGTAATTTGGTCATAAGGACGTGTTTTAAATGATTACTTGGAAATATATAATTCCTTTTATCAATGAAGATCTGTCTTCTTGGAAGTTCTTGGATTCTAAAAATTTCCAGGAATTAGTACACTGGAGAGCATGTCCTGTGAAAAACGCGATTTCAGGTAACTAGTTCCTAAATGAACTATGTAACAAAGCACTTGAAACAGGCAGATACACCAGATGGATGGGTTGAAAAAAATTACACTTAAATTGACACCATACGTACAATGATCCAGTAGGAAATAACTTACATGTTGTGTGCTTGAAAAAGGAGTTCTGAAGTCAGATCCTCTGAAAAATNTACTTCATCATAAGGAAAAAAGATGAAACTAAAGTGTTTTGGGCATGAATAGTCATGTAAGGAAAGGGAGAGAAGAGTAAGAAACACCTGTTATATGAGAAGTTTCCTTGTTTATTATAGAAAACTCTTTTGTTTAGCTTTTTCAAGATGCAGAAGAAAAAAGGTCTCTTCAGCTTTTTTTTTAATCATAGATGGAAAGTAAAAAGGGGATATATATATATGTGTGTGTGTATGTGTGTTGCCAAAATAGACATATATATATATATACACATATATATGTGTGTATGTNTACACTTAAATTGACACCATACGTACAATGATCCAGTAGGAAATAACTTACATGTTGTGTGCTTGAAAAAGGAGTTCTGAAGTCAGATCCTCTGAAAAATCTTCTCCATCCTCTTTGTCTTAAATCATAGAAAGGTCTTCCTATATAATTTTCGCATAATCACTCTTTTTGTTCTAATTTGATAAGACCTGTTGAGTTTGTCTAAATATTGAATTTGAACTGGAGCACCTCCCTTTAAATTTTCAAGGATGTCACCAGTAATGTGGAGATGTGTCTTTAAAGTTTTCTCAGAATTAGGGTCTTTAAA
>VXBZ01008483.1:0-10893 GCA_013399135.1 Heliornis fulica | reverse complement strand
TTTTTCAAGATGCAGAAGAAAAAAGGTCTCTTCAGCTTTTTTTTTAATCATAGATGGAAAGTAAAAAGGGGATATATATATATGTGTGTGTGTATGTGTGTTGCCAAAATAGACATATATATATATATACACATATATATGTGTGTATGTGCATATATATATACACACACACATATAGACACATATAGAGTGTGTGTGAGAATGGGTGAGAAATACAGACTTCTAATATATGAGTGTCATTTGGAGTGTAATAGTATAATTACCTTTTGGTTTGTTGTTTTTTTTTTTTTTTCCCTACAAAATTAAACTGCCAAAATCTTATTTTATAAATTTAAATCTAAGAACAAGATAAATATGGTCAGTTATTTATAGTTTCAAATAAAGACATAGTTAAGTAAATGTAAGACAGGTAATTAACGAACAGGGAAGCCTTGATATTCAGCTGTCTTTCCAGATCTTGAATTTAGCATCAGAAAGGTTAGAAAAATCTTACAAATATTAAAATTAAGCTAAAATGAAAATAGAAATAAAGCACATCAAAGTATATGATGGGAAACACTTTTATTTAAAATAGTTTAAAGTTAATTTGTTTATATAATAAACTCCAAAATTAATAAACTAGTCTGCTATATTGCATGTACCAAGAGACAAAAAGAAGAGTATATAGCAACATAAAAATAATAAAAAAACCCTTATGTGTTTCTGCAAAATAGTCTTGAAATCTGCCTTTACTAATTGAAAAATAAAATTTGAAGGACAGAAATTATAGTAAATTAAGAAAGAGACAAATAAAAACCTTGAACTTATTATGAGAAGCTCTGAACATTGATCAAGACTCCAGAAGCAGTCATCTCCCAAGAGATGCTAATGGGACTGGGAACAGAAGTTAGGGAGCCAGCAGAATACCCTTACTTCAGAGAAAGGCTAGCAACACAGCAGGAAATTAAAGACCAAGTAGTTTAACTTCAATTGAAGGAAAGTCCTGAGAACTATTTTAAACCACCAGATCAGAAAAAAAGGACAACTTGATTAATCAAAGTTTGGAATAAGAAAGTTACGCCTTACTAATTTGTTAGTTCTGTGAAACTATCAAAGTAGACAATGGGATTGCCGTGTGGACATAAGACTTAAAGGCTGCTCAAGAATCTTCTTAACATCAGAGGTTGTATAAGGTGCAGAATTATTGAACAGGTGAGGGTCTGGCATATTAATTTAAAAGAAAATGGCTAAAGGACTAAAGGACAGAGAACAAGTCACTATAAACCTGGAACAATATCATGTGAAGAAAGGGAAAAAAAAAAAAAGGAAGAGAGGAAAAAAAAGTGATCCCATAGAAATAAATTCTGGTCTAGTGTCTGGAAATGTAACATGCTGGGTTCAGGATGAGATAATAAAAAGGCCTTGCACTTTATATAAAATCCTATAAATAAAAGAAAGGTCAAAATTTAATAAAGTATTTCAAAATATTTTATAAAACTTTTGTATGACAGGCTTTTCTCTCGAACTTCTAACAGTAAAGCAAAACTGTGATGGAAGTACAGTCCATCTTTGTGATACTCTTAAAAACCTTATCTACAGTATGATACAGAAGTGCCAACAGATGTGCTTTAGCTTTTGGTAAGGGTTATAAATGTCAGTGTAGATCAGGAAAAAAAATAAAATTCACTGTTAAAAAAGAAAGTTGCATTCTTCTGTCCGTTTGTATCCAGAATGTATGTAAGACTTTGAAGTGGGGAACAAAAGACCATCTCATCTTAGAAGAAAAGTAAAGCCAAAACAAAACAAGAAAAATCAAAACAACAAAAAACCACAACCCCACTCGTGTTAAATGGAAGTGAAAAGATCGCTTTCATCTTGCACTTCGTATATTTGGAAGAGTGATGTGGGTTTTACTTGCCAGAAGTTGCTAGTGAGGATGATTGTAACATCTCGCACAGCCTGGAAATTGCTGATATCCCTTTTTTATCTTTTTCACTTTGTCTTTAGCCTGATGACAATTATTTACCATTAGAAAAGTAAAGTGAAAAGAAAAAAATCCTTCTGAGTCTGTGGTCACTGGAATGTCAAAAGGGATAGGATACTGAACTAGATCACAGCAATTTTAGTCCTAGAATAATATTTTATATTGAAAAAAATCTAATGAAAGTTTCTACATACTTCTCAATTTGATTTTTTTTTTAATTTTTAATACAGGTACAGTATTTTGAGACAGGGAAATTAAGATTATTGTCCCAGAATGATATATGTTTTTAAAAGAGATAAAATAGATTCTTAACTGTCTAATAAGTCCTGTATAACATTTTATATTATCTGTTGGATAACATAAATGCTATAGAAATCCAGACTGTAATAGGTGTTTTTTCTGGGTTAGGTTTTTTTTTTCCTCTTCAGTTTTGGCATTCTGTATAATGCTTAGTATTTGTGGAGGTTTGACCTTGGCCAACTGCTGGATGACCACCCAGCCCCTTTTTAATTTCTGCTGCTTGATGGATAGGAGACAAGATGAAAAAGCCTGAAATAAAGCTTGAGATGTAAAGATTGAGATAAAGACGAGAAGATCACTCATAAATCACCGTCAAAGACAAAACAGACTCAACTTGAGAAAGATTAATTTAATTTATTGCAAATTAAAATGGAGTTGGACATCAAGAAACCAAAACTAAAACACTTTCCCCTAGCACACACATCTTAGCAGGCTCAACTTCACTCCTGAATCTTCTACCTCCTTCAACAGCATCTCATGGGAGATGGAGAATGGGGGGTAGCAGTCAATCCATCTCTTCCACTCCTTCCAATTCACACATTTCCCTTGCTCCAGTGTAGGTTCTGGGAAGCAGTCATTAAGGATATCAGCACAGGTCTGTCATTGCCCAGAGTCATTGCCAGAAAAACTGCTCCTGCATTGGCTCCTCTGCACAGGCTACATCTTCCTTCAGAGCACGTCCACTTGCTCTGGCATGGGGTCCTCCTCATGCTCTAGTGTGGATATCTGTTCTGACTTGGTCCATCCTCCATGGGCTGGAGGAGTCTCCTGTAGTCCTTGAAGAGAAAGCCCATTGAAGCCTAATAAATCTTTTACATTACTAGTAAAACATCACTGATTCTATACTTACTTGACAGTGTAGGGGTCTCAGGACTAGTCTGGGATTGACTGGGACTGAGTTTGTTATTTCAGTGACAGTTGCAATTGCCTGGTGGCTATAATCACTGCCTTGTGTTAATTTAGCTTTAGTTTGTAGAAATGAAAAAGTGTAAAAGCAATTCTGTACAGACTGAATTGTCTGCAGCTCTAGAATAAAAAGGGACATGGCAGAGCGCAGACTCAAGATGATACAGAAGGTCACAGGAAGGTGGTCTTGTGAATCAGGTGAATCTGGTTTAGAGATAACAGAGACCAGAAAATTGAATGACTTTGAACTGATGAAAAGAAAGAGAATATAAGCAGACTGTGTTAAGAAACTGTATAAAGATAACCCCAGGTGGACTCTGAGAATGAAGTGGAAGATGTGTTCACTGTTGATATCTTAGGAAGGTTACTTTGACAACTCAGTTTGGAAGCCTCATTTCTCTTGATTTTGGCTTGGTTTCTCCTTGCATTGATCTGGAACTTGATTTCTCTCAGTTAGGGAGGAAATTATGTTGTGTAATTCTTTCCTTTGGGAAACCTAAACTCAGGATAATATGGGCAGTCTGAACATTTCTGATATCTCTATCAAAGGATAGTTACTTGAAGCATTTATTAGTTACCATAAACCAAATGCACACTTTACCTGTGTCCAGGAAAATACTACTAATCAATTTCTATGAAGATAGACCTATGTGTCACCAGTTGCATTTAACTGTATGGGAGATGTTGACCTCCATTTATTACAGATGCTTAAACAAAAATAGCATGAAATCTTGAATTACATTGCCTAAGGTACAGGCTTACTATCTACTTCAGATTAAACAGTTCAGCCTCTCTGTTCTTGAATACAGTTAAAATCATATCACTGTGTCATTTATGTATTTCAGATGAATAGCATGTCTTAAACATGCTTCCAACCTTATTTTCTTCTGGTTTAAACCTTGTGTATTAGGCAAGCACTATTGGAACAAAGTATAGTTAACAACCAATTAATCAGTATTCCTGGGATAGGGTTAAAATTAACCTCTTTTTAGGAGAAAGCTAGTTCTTTTGGAGATTTTTGCAAGAACAAAGCATTGAGAACTAACTGAAATATTGTTATCATTACCAATACTGGAATGTAAGTTGAGTAAGTTGAATGTAAGTATATTTTTCAATGATATAGGAAAAGACTCTCAGTTGACCTAGAAAAAGACCTTTCAACTAGCACTCTTTTCCAAGCAGGACAGACACATATCATAGAAAGAAATGGAAGTTATCTGGCCGGCACTATTCCTCTGACAGTGAGTCAGCTTAAAGTGAGGCCTGTAACACCTGTAAACCATAAATGTCCTAATCAATAATATCATTATTATCATTATTAATATCATTAATATTAGCATGTCTTGACCCTGAATGTAAGCATACTGAAACAGTGTAATTAACAATATCACATAAGCACTTTGTAATGCTGTGATTGTGTGGCCAAACATAGCTTTACTACGTGAATAGTGAGCAATGTGACCACCAAAATGCCCAAGAAAGAAAGGTGTAATTGCATACAAAAGGCATCAAAATAAACAAAAATTACCGAAGAATAAGATTAGCAGAAGGAACTGAAAACAGGCAGGGTATCCTAATGCAAGAAGAGTGACCAAAGCACTCTTCTTGCATTAGACAGAGTGCTTGCATACTTGCATAGAGTGACTATGAGAAAAGAATAGATAGAGTGCTATGCTCACTTGCATAGAGTGACTATGAGCAAAGAAAAACAATGTAAGCAAAATTGAGAGGAAATGAGGTGTTACTTCCCACCCCCCTTTGGCGATGGAGGCCAATAGCACAAAAGCATCAGGTATAAACAAGAAAAAAATGGAGAAGGAAGACAAGTTCACTTTTGCTTTGATGTCTCTCTTCAAACAGCTTTCAAAACTGATTCACCAGAACTCAATGACTAAGAATCACTGAGAACTGCAGTCATCAGTGCTAAATATCTGGTACTAACTTTGTGGTATTGCTTGCTGACAGGTAAGTTAGACAGATATTCCTAAAAATAAAGGCACTTTGCCTCCTGTAGTGGAAATTATTTTGACTTTTTCCCCTTGTCCAGCAGCTGAGAAGATGCAAGACAGTGATCAAAATAATTTGAAAGCAAGAAGAAGAGGAGAGGTCTTCTTATTAAATAGAGATAAAAACCAAGCAGGGAGGTAAGAAGGCATTCACCGAATGTTCCATACACTGAGAAAAAGGAGAGGGCAGTACAAATTAAGACCAGTTTTCATACCTTGCCTCTTGCTATCTGTAGGCACCCCATCACCTGGAACTAATAATGTTATAACCATTCAATAAGTGTTTGTTCCTTATATATATATTATATATATATATATACACACATACACGCGCATGTTATATTTATTGGATTTCTAGAACATTGGGAATGATGGTTAACTCTTATTTTTATCATGGCAATGAGAAAATTTGGGTTAGCTCCAGTCCTAGCAAGTTGAGTCATTAAAAACAGGTGTTTGTAAACAGAAGATTTTGCTCAGATATCAAGTGGATAGGGCTACAACATATGCAAGGCTTACTGTAGCAAGCACACCTGGGAATTCCTACTAGAACAACAAAAATTGGTATTTCTTCCCCTATTTCTCAGCAGAACCAAGCAGTACACTGCAATCAAACTCTTAGCTCCTGTTTGTCCTTGGGAAGTAACAGATGTAAGATCCTAGCCTTAGAAAACAAAAGCAATTTATCTCTGATTTTGTTAGTAACTGAACTTCTTTGATAATCTGTTTATCACACTTGAGAGTTGATTTGCTGTATTTTTGTGAACTCTACCACCTTTTAACATCCCACTGCATACTAAGTGGCTTGTCTATGGTCAGAATTTAATTTTGGCAAGACTATAAATATGGCCAGACTTTACTAATCTCTTATCTTTTCTGTTGCCAGATTCTTATTACCTCATTCTTGACTAGTTCCAGTGTCTGAAGGGAAAGAAAAGTTAAAATGCAATTTTTATATGATAAACCTTTATGATTCATTAAATTCCAGGAGCATGCAAGTGGGAAAAAAGTCCCAAATGTTTATAGGACTATAGAATTTCAAAGGGTTGCTGGAGATACCTAACTTTTGTGATCTGATGCGTTTGGTACAGATATTTACGTAATAGTGAACATCATAGATATAACTTCAATTAAAGAATGTTTCATATTTTTAAACCTGAATTTATATACATTACATCCATCACCCTGTACGAACATTGGGATTGTGTGATTTCCTAAATATCAGTGCATTCTGTTCTTGAATCATGAATGTTTGCAAGATACTAGGCTCTTCCACAGTTCATAAAAATGGAAGATCTGCTGGCTAGGGATCAAGCCTATTGCCCCAGAAGCAGCAGAGATACTGTGACATCCACTTCCTCAACAGAGCTTTGGAAGTAAATTCATTCTGAACAGGAAAGCCTCAACCTTGTGTCTCAAGTTGGAGTGTATCTTAAGGGTAGCCAAATAAATTGCTTATATAAAAGACATGTAAAGCAGCTTATTTCATTAAAGGGGAAATCTCATAATCTATTGCATATATAAATTTACATAAAATGCATATATAACTACTACAAGACTGAGAAGCTCACAGATGTTACAGTAAGCAAAAAGTGTTTTCCCTGTGTAATATATGGTTCATTGAGAGGGGGAGAATGTTATTTCAATAGTTTTAAAATATATTCTACATCTTAAATAATGGTTTAAACCTATTATTTTGGATTATGTTAGTTTACTGAATCAAATCACTAATGGTTTATCTTACATTTTAAGCTTCTAACATTATTACAATTGATAGAGCTCAGTAAAAATGTGATCATCAACATGTAACGACCTTTATTCCAGTGACAGTTACAGGAAAGCTGTCTCCTACATAAGTTAATATAAATCAAAAAAGTAAAACAAAACGAAACAAAAGTATTTGGGGAAGTGGAAGTCTGGTGGTGGCATAAGACACAAAGGGAGACAATCAGCCAAATAATAAACAACCTAACAAAAGAAGGGTTTAAAATATCAGGAGATAACACATGTTAGTTGAACCTCAGTCTCTCTTTCCCTCCCCCCTCAAAAAAAAAAAAAAATTATCTACTCATTTTAAAAGAATTACAATTTTGGAAAAACAAGGAGGGATATAAAGAAAGAAACTCATGGGTTAGCTTGAGGAAAGAAACCCAAGTCAGGATATCTATAAAGTTTCATTATTTATTATTCTCGACCACTGTAATGGAGAATCAGGAATGATAAGAGGCTGGTTTACACTTCATAAATCATGATATACCAGCATAGATATCACTAATACTCAGAGAAGTTATGAGATGCTCTCTTGCTCAAAGTTTTAGTGACTAAAGATAATATCAACTTGATTACAATGCATGGAGATAAATCTCCTATTAATTCTGATCTATTATAGCACATGAATTCACCAAAGAAGTAAATCAGATTGACTAATTAAAACTTTATTCTATGTAAAAATTAAAAATTGAAATTGCTGCTCAGGATTTCATGTTATTTTCTGACAGTCGGCAGACAACTTCAGAGACTAGATTGAACTGTCAAAATAATTTATATATATTAAATGTCAGTGCAACTCAGGAAGAAGAAAAAATTTGCTTTCAATATGACATTTATATGCTAGAGCTTGATTTAGATATGCAAAGGTAGCAAGACATGTTAGCTAAAAGTAGTTATGCAGCATATTTCTAAACATGATGTCCCATTTATGTTCAAAATGATGTGGTTTGAATCAATTAGGAGAAACAAGGGAGTTCCAAGAAGTACTTTAAAAAAGCTGTGGAGTTGCTTAGTAACCTGATGTTATACTTCATTTCCCAACAGAACTATAAAGCTGTCAGACTGTTAATGGGGAGCTCCCCAAGAAAAATGGCACCTCATGTGTTTTACCAAAAACACGATTCCATTAAATATGTCACACCTAACTGTTGGGAGTCATGCATATACATACAGTTATAAATGCAACAGGACAGTTATAAAAAAATTACTTTTAGTTGCACTTTGTCAGAAAAATCCCATACTTTCCCTCCTTAAATGCATTATCATGTCAAACATGAGAAGGCACAGAATCCAGAATGCCTAAGGGGAAAATTTTAATCTGGCTCTTTCTTAGTGCTATATTTACCTGACATCAGCTTTGTTCTTTACTGACAGTAATCTAGCATAATCTGCTGTATGCAGATCCTAGGCTGGGAAATGCAACTTTTTCTGCCTGAAACCTCTTTGAGAACCCTGAAGAAGTCATCCTGTAGTCTCCTATCAAACGCATTTGCTTTCACAGGATAGCAAAATGGATCTGTCTTAAGTTTCAGTGAAAATTCAAAAATTTTTCAAGTACATTTGTGAAAAATGCGAACATACTGAGGGTAAAGACATCAATCTTGCTTCCTCAGCAAATGAGTTATCAGTGCCTAAACCTACTTTCTTTTTAGGAATGGAAACTATTTGTCAAATTGAGAGAACTATATCTGATATTAAATGGAAAAATCTAGTCTAAAAATCAGCCATAGGAATTCTGCCAGAGTCTGAGGTGAATGTCATTTAGTTATTCCAAAATACTTTATAAATGTGCGAGAATAAAAAAAGTTATCTAATAGGGCGGCTCATCAGTTAAGGTGAAATGGACTGTTGAAGTTATTGTGTTGATTATACTTTGTTGATTTACTCCAGAGTTCATCCTTTATAATTTTTCCCCCAAAATATAATAATGACATAAAGAAAAATGACTAAATGGAACAGAAGGTTCTTGTCCTTTTTTAAAAGTAAATTGCTGAATTCAATCCAACTAACTTTCACACTGTCTTCTGTTCTTAAACAACTTAAGTGCTATGGGAAATGTCCTTTAAGACCATAGTTTGTTGTTCACTTCTGTAAATGAAAACAGCCTTAAAATATACAGTGAAAGAGTTAATGGAATTTTTTTCCAAGAAAGAGTGCATAGGTAGAAATGTCAGATAAAATGGTTGCAGTCAGATTAAAGTGCATTTGTGGGCTATTTAAAACTCATATGGGAATTATAATTGAATTAAATGTGAGAGGGTAGGACTGCAGAAATTGATGTGGACTACAGTAAAAAAGACAGTATCTTATCTTCCTATCTCTTTACCGAAATCATCTAGAACTTTTAGCATATCCTCTAAACCAATAATCTTTATACTGCTTAATTTTCAATCCACAGAAACCAAGGAATAACTAATTTCCTAATTCAATTGAAAAAAAAATATTTTTTTAATGCTGGTAAGTGGATGGTTGCAAGTGCATGATTTTGCATAATACCTTGATAATTCATAGCCTCAATAGGAAAGTATTCTTTTTTTTATGTGGGTGCAAACTACAGCATGGAGGTTCCATGTGAACATAAGGAAAATTTTTTTCACTGTGAGAGTGATGGAGCACTGAACAGGCTGCTCAGAGAGATTGTGGAGTCTCCTTCTCTGGAGACATTGAAGAACAATCTGGACACCTTCCTGTGTGACTTAATCTAGGTGATCCTGTTCAGCAAGGGCGTGGTTTGGACTAGATGATCTTTTGAGGTCCCTTCCAACTCCTAAAGTTCTGTGCTTCTGTGATTTTACATTTCTGTTCTTCAGTTACTATTTGGCTTCTCCCTTTTCAGCAAGGATCCTAGAAATTATTAAAGGACTCTGTGAAATTTAGACAAAGAATATGGAGATTGCTGAATTTTTTTTTCTTAACTAATTCCTTAATGCAACTTTAGATCCATGAATTAAAATTAGATAGAAATGTACAGACTACTTGTTGTACAGTTGGTAATACCACAATATATTTCTCTTGCGAGTTTACTCATAGCTTGACATGCAAGTGGCAAATTTTAAGTTTGAAAATATATTTTGTCTTTTAGTGAGTTGAGTACTCAATGACTTCATACCAGCAATACAGCTAATTTTAATTCTACTGTACTTACCTTTGCATAGTGTAATATTTCCACACTTAAAAAAAAAAAAAAACAAACAAAAAAAACCCCGTAGCTGCTTAATAAGAAGGAATAAAAGGAGGAACATATATGGTGAGTAAACCTTACATCCCTTCAGATGTTGTGCAGCATTGGATGGACCATGGACGGATTTTCCTATGGTGCACTGTGCAGGGCAGACCCTCTTCATGGACAGAAGCTCTTCTTTTCAGTCATTCCAGATAACACATAATTTCCTCACAAGAAAACAAGTCTAATCCTATAGATGTTGTCATGAGAGCTTTTTCCTGCGCTTTTAGACAAAGCCAAGGCTGTGTGGGTGATGTAAGCACAGGTACCACGCAGGAGCTGCCCGCAGGCTCTTCTGTTACAAGGAAATGACCGGGTTTGTCCTGTGGCTTAGGAATATGTGCAGCCCAACACAGACCTGAGGACCACAATGTTGAGCAGCACAGCACAGACCTGGGACCATCCAGGTTAACTGCTGTGTGGCTCACTAACTTCTGAACGTGCAATGGTCTTCTATCAGATTGAGTGCATTCCACCCATGGATTTGTCTAAAGGAGCCAGGTTGGTTTGGCCTGAAGATAAGCCTAAGCTGAGATCCTTCCACTGTCTGCATCTACCTAAAGGGAGCCTATAGAGAAGATATATTCAGATTCTTTTTGGAAATACAGGGTCATAGACTTAGAGGTAATAAGCACAGATCCTGGGTATTTTTATTAGAGAGAAAGGAAAAATGTTTTTGTGAGTGGTAAAATATTGGAAGGTACTCTCAGAGAGGTTGTGGAGTC
>VXBZ01008482.1:38443-63742 GCA_013399135.1 Heliornis fulica | reverse complement strand
TCCCTTGACCTTCTGGCCATGCTCTTCTGAATAAGCTTTGGCCCTCTTGGCTATGGGACCACACTGCTGGCTCATGGAGAGCTTGTTGTCCACCCAGGCTCCTGGGTCACTGTTTCTCTGCAGAGCTGCTTCCCAGCACTCAGCCCCTAAGCTGTATTGGTGCCTGGGATTATTCCTCCCTAGGCACAGGACCCTACACTTGTCCTTGTTGAATTTCATAAGATCACTCTCTGCCCAGCTCTCCAGCCTGTCCAGATCTCGCTGAATGGCAGTGCAGCATTCTGGTGTATCAGCCACCCCTCCCAGTTTTGTAACATCAACAAACTAGCCGAGGATACACTCTGTTACCTCTTCCAGGTCATTGATGAAGATGTTGAACAAGACCAAGCACTGACCCCTGGGGTATACCTCTAGCTACAGCCCTTCAACTAAACTCTGCTCTGCTGATCACAACCCTCTGATGACTGCCAGTTCACCCAGTTCTCAATCCACCTCACTGTCCACTCATTCAACTATCAGGTTGGGTAGCCGGGTCCTTTTCTGAGTATTCCAATGCACAAGCACAAGTGCACACCAAGGCAGCAGTTGCAATACCGCTTTTTTATTTCAAGCCTTGCCAAGCTGTTTTCAAGCATGTAGTAATTTTAAGAGATCAACCCTGGGGTCTTCACAGCACCACCAAGCAGCAAGATGATAAGGGGTCACATCAGAATGGTGGAGGGAGGTAGGCACAGAACCTTCAGGGCAGCCCCTGCATCTTCAAAGTGCGCTCAATGTCTCTCTCTCTCCCCACTGCGAGACAGCCTCCTTATATCTCACATCAAGCCTAGCAGAAAGGTGCCAGCTCGGGTCGCTATGTGCATGGCCAACACATGCGGTGAACCTCACCAGACTCCTGATCCTATTTTGCTAACAGCAGCTCCCTCTTCCACCATAATATTATGGTTTCCCCGCTTCACATAGGGGTTAAATTCCCATGGGACTGTTGTGGTTGTCTTCTCACACGAAGGTCAGTTCTCATAGGAATGGCTTTAAAGTTCCTTCTCTCTTATCACCTAGTGCTTTTGCATTGTGTCCCACTCAGATTCCTGATATCCTTCTACTCCACATGTTTATTGATGACTCCCAGAATAAGCTGCTTCTCCAGAGATGGTGGTGAGGATGACTGGCTTGTGTTTCCCAGGTCCTCCTTCTTGCCCCTTTGTAAAACTGGAGAGACACTGACTTTCCTCCAGTCCTCAGCCATCCCTCTTGCTTGTGATGACCTTTCAAAGTTGAAGGAGAGTGGCATAGAAAAAATATCTGCCAGCTCCCTCAGCACCCTGGGTGCATCCCACCAGAGCCAATGGATTTGTGAGTGTCAACTTTACTTAAACACTCTCTAACCATATCCTTCTTGAGGAAAGGAAGGTCTTCCTTTCTCCACACTTGCTCTCCTACATCCAGTGTCTTATATTCCTGAGGACCAGCCTTAGCAGTAAAAACTAAGCAAAGGAGGCATTTAGTAACTCTGCCTTCTATGCATCCTCAACACCAGGTGAGGTGACACCCTCATGAATTAGGGTACTTAAGTAGCAGGTAGAACCACATCTCTGCCTATGAAGAGGTGCTTTCCAGGGGTTTGGCTCACCTGTTTGCCAAACCAGGCACTGTGCCTTCTATCAGTGAGAACTCTCATACAGTGAAGAGACTAATTCCCATCAGTTATAATACCTACTGAAGCAACTCATCAAATCAGCCAGGTTGTGCCATCCAGCACACCTGATGGGTTTAATCTAATGTCTCATCCTAGCCCTGAGGTTATCAGTGGGCAGCTCTAATTATAAGTGATTGAAAAGATAGTTTCCCAGGGGAGTTTCTGTTTCCTGGAACTCAGGCATCACAGAATATGTTCCCTGTGTTGCACATTCCAATCTTCCCTTCCTAATCTTCCTATCTCCTTATAGGACCTACATAGCTTTTCAGTAGCTTGAGGTCAGGGTATAAAATAAGCAATATTCTGATTAAAAGGAACCTCTGAAAGCAACATGTGTGCTTATAGTGGCTCCACATAAAGACTGCATTGTTTTACAAACCTGGTAGTGCCTCTGCAAATGTAGGAGCTGAATCATATAAGTTAAAATTTCTTTTCTTCTTCCTGCAAAGCCTTGGTGTGTGTAACATTTAGAAGATGTCATGTCTTGCAGGAATGCCAAAGTAATTGCACGCATTTTTGCAGAAATTACAGGCTTCTTTAAACATGAATCTTTTCAAAGAGCCAGTGGGTACACATCTCACAGGTAACAGAAAGCACCCAGCACCCATCACATTTTAGGGTTGCCATTTGCCTAGTCAGGTAAATCATCCCAGCAGTCATCCCTGCTGAGAAGTATCTTGAAGCATGCATCACACCCTGACCTGATAAGGATGGGGTGAGTTTATTCCCTGAAATAAGGAGGCTCTCCAGGCAGACCATGCCATGTGTACATCTCCCATCTCTCTTCTTGGCACTCAATCAAGGGTGCCCTCAAGGTCTTGACCTGCAGGAGGAGTTTTCTTTTGCTTTTCTTCAGCCTCAAGGACTGGATTTAAACCACCATCTCATTTTGATGTGAGCTGCAGGCAGCTGTCAGATGGCAGTATAATTGCTAATATGTGAACGGGAATTGGATCAGCAATGTGGAAGGCAAAGGTTTAGCTTCCATCACTGCTCCTTTAAGCTGCCTAGTCCCTAGTGATCTATTTTACCTTCAAAAATATTCAAGTTCTGGGGGTCAAATGATAGAGTTAAATGGATTTTAAAATAGAATTAAAACTTTAAAAAAATATTATTCTCTAAACAAAACCACACAGATTCTGTCCCCCGGACATGTAAGGACTTATACAGTCTAAATTAGGACCGTAATCAAAAAGACATACTGTTTACAGCATGCAGTCACTTACAGAAGGGGTTGAATATTTGCAAAATTACCTGGTGGCCTTGAGGAATTCTCTGAGTAATAACTGGAAAGGAAGATACAAACAAATACCTTCCAGCA
Source organism: Heliornis fulica (assembly GCA_013399135.1). NCBI lineage: Eukaryota > Metazoa > Chordata > Aves > Gruiformes > Heliornithidae > Heliornis > Heliornis fulica. The sequence continues at coordinate 60,725 of VXBZ01008482.1, read as the reverse complement.
TGATAGTATCTGCAGAGTTTTATTTCTGGACAGGGAGTAATATTTAATATTCCCTGGCACAGGCTCTCATATGCAAAGCCTTCACGTTCTGAGATCAGCTGCCTTCTACCAGAAAGCCATACATCCTCCCATCATTCCTGACGCCACTGCAGGGACGCACATCCCCTGCCCGAACAGTGCCCATATTAGCAACCTGCTGCCTTAGAGATATTCAATACCTGCCCTTTGGTTGGCTCATTGCAAAGAAGCAAGAGAAACTGGAAAGGTCAAGAGGAAATCGCAGAACAGAGCAAGCCATACAGCAGACACCAAGAAAAGCATGCAGTGAGTTCTCAAGCCCTGGAAAAAATGGGTCAAAAGGGTCTGAAACAGAAGTTGTTATGCAAAGTGAGAAAACAAGATTGTTATTTCAAAGCTGCTCCATGAGGCAATACTGCTTTGTGACCATTATGTGCTTTGCTTTTAGTTCTGCTCTGCTCAAAACTGAAGGCAGTTTTGAATTGCAAGTCATCAGGAGTTGTATAAAGTAGACACAAGCTGCTTCTGAAGCCACAGGCATGTACAAACGCAAGAAATTGAGGACGAAAAGCAGAGGAGCTATTCTGATAAGAGGAAGAAATGCTTTCAAAGGTAGGCAAGGAGAGCAGTGAAAACTTTCTACACTTAATAGGAAAAACCATGCACACAGAACTTTCCCTTCCAAGAATTTAATGCAGATTGTCCTTTTAGGTCACAATTTTTCAGCTTCACACAACTGTGCCTCTAAAGAACATGAATAAAACCAGTGATGATTCCATCCTCAGAGAGGGATGCTAGCAGGACAATACTGACAACGCTCTTTGCAGTCCCCTGTGGGAGGGCATTTCAAAACTTACAAGGCATCATTTTGTGTGATCCCAGACAGCATCAGGTGGTCGAATGCAAAGTGTTCAGAGCACACAGCCCTAATTGCAGAAACACAGGACCTTGGGACAGGAGCTGCATGGGTGGCAGGAACACCAGTGAAGCACTCACACTTTCCCTGGATGGGGATGAAGCCAGGAAAAATATCCCATCTCCTGTGTCTGCAGGAACTGGAGTAAGGTGGTGAGGCAAGAGTAGAATTCTGCGCTGAAGAATTTACCAGGAAATTTGTGCAGAAATACAAAGGGCTCAATGATTTTGCCAGAAGCCTCAGCCAGAGTCATCCTCAAATTATCTGTCGTATGTCTTGATTATCTCATGGCAAAACCCACCAACCAACCAACTGCTCTGAATGGCAGATTGAAGCGACACCCTACTGAACAGCAGCTACTTACAAAGAGGATGCCCTAGTCAATAGAGACCACAAAGGAGAGCACAGCTAAGGTGTGTGGCCACTTGCATCATGTCTTACTTCCACAACGGATGAGCCTTGCACACAGAAAAGCTTTTTCCCCCCACCCCCAGCTCCTTGTACAGTGGAAATGCAGATTTTTGTGCACATCACCTCATCACATCGCAACCAGAGAAAAGGCTTCTTTGTCTCACCTATCTGTGAACAGTTAGGCTGTGACAGAAATCAATCATGACACATGATGAGGACCCACCGACCACAGCTCTCTCAGCAAAGAGTATTCCCAGGTAAGCCTCAGAGATGACACCTGACCACTAATTTTGCTGTGTTTGTTTGTTTGAGTCATTGATTGATTAATTATTGACTGTTTCCTTGTTTTTTGAAGGAAATACACTTTATATGTCTAAAGCAGCTGATGAGGACCAGCCCAGCTCAGCCCCCTCTGCAGCTGCAGTTTACTCTGTGAACTGCATTGATTATGTACATTTAAGTTATGTAAGCAATTTCCACTGGAAAACATATTAAGTGCCCAAATCCTGTTCTATGCCTCATATTCCACTGCTTCAGAGTTCGAACACCCATTTGAGAAAATACTGCAAATAATTTTTCGTTCGCATCAGTATGATCCACATGCATTTGAGCTTTAGACATCTGAGAAGGTAGGAAGGCTTTCAAGGTGAAACATGAAGACACAGGAAAGTTTCAAAGCTTAATTTTTATTTAATTTCAAATTTTAACTTTAGAATTCCTGTAGGTGGGGAGGTTGGATGTCCAGCTGGATCCCACAGTGTCCAGCTGGATCACACAGTGCTGTAGTTGAGTTTTTTCTCCCTCAGGCACAGCAACTTATTTTGACATTCATAACAATACAAACAGCTCCGAAGCCCCCTGGGCTTCCCAGTGGAAGTGCTGGACCTTTAGTGACTACAATGGAGTGTGATTAAACTGGCTGCCAGCAGAAAGGCTGGTAAGTGCTGTGAGGTTTGCCTGCAAGGCAAAGCAAACTACATGCACTGCTCACACCCCCACAAATTTATAACCCAAAGTACTACATAAATGGACATCACCACCACTGAGCAAAAAAGCAATATATGCAACATATACTTGCATATTGAGCCATTAAATAAGGAAAATACACTTTTGGATGGGATAAAAATAAAGGGCATTTTTTTTCCTTTTTGTAATACAAACTGATATGAGACAGACTCTTGCTTGAAAAACCCACATGACCAAAACAAACTTACAGTTGGCTGGAAGAGGAGCACAGGTGTGTTCATGTTGTACCACATCACATTTATAGTGTCGTGAGGGAAGTGATCTCACTTCTCTCTTGTAAGCAGAAGGAGAAAAACTGAGTGAGGGCAGGGGAAGAATGGAATTTGAAATACAGAAACAGAACAAAAGCTGGTACTCTTCTTTATATTTCCTGGTATCCTCATTTGCATATACCTGTCTGAAAATGCAAGTTTCCTCCTCACCTTTTTAGGCACCGAACTGCTACAGATTTGTAATGGGGCCACAGTCTGAACAGACACAACCTGGAGTCCAAGCCATCTCTGAAGCACCGGCAGGATGGGTGTTGTGCAGGGACACAGCAGCTGAGATCAATGCACAGCAGCGGGTCAGATCTTCTCAGCTTGGTCTGAGGCGCAGGTCATTCAGAGAGGGTAAAAATAGAAAGTGGGATGTTTTTAAGAAAGTATCAGCCTTCTGTAGTGCTGCAGGTTAATGATATTCTCGTAAATCCATATGGATCTGTGTCACACAGATGCTAAGGATAAAGGAGAAGAGGACAGTGAAAAGAAGAAAATCACGTGGGAAAGGTGAGGAGGAGAACAAGGAGAGCTGCACTTCCACTGAACTCTTGTGACTATTGCAAAAAGGCAGGAGGTCATCCTGAAAATGGCAATTTAATATCCCCACAGCCTTGGCACAGGGGAAAGACGAGTTCCAGTGCCTGCTCCCCATAGGGATTCCCTATCTAGTACATGGTAAAGAGCAAATTAAGATCTGTCTGTGCAGCCAGTAACCCCAAACTGCACCCTCAGCAGCTCCCCTGGGCACAAGACACCTTCTGGGGCCTGAGAGCTGCCAGCCCCTGGCATAAACCCCAAGCACCACAGTTTGAGGTTATGTGCAAAACTTTGTCATCATTTATACAGGTATCTATCAGTGAGGCAAAGAGGAGAGCCTGCGTGCTAGTTTTACTAGAACAGAGGTTGTTTTCTTCATAGCAGCTACTGTGGAGCCATGGTTTGGGTTTGTGCTGGAAGCAGTGTTGGTAACACAGGGGTGGTTTTGTTCCTCCTGAGCGGAGCATACATATTGACGAGGCCTTCTCTGCTTCTCCGCCTGCCCCACCAGTGAGTGGGCTGGGGGTGCACAAGGAGTTGGGAGGAGACACAGCCAGAACAGCTGACCCCAACTGACCACAGGGATATCCAAAATTATGTCATGCTCTGCCTAAAGAGCTGGGGGAAGAGGAAGGAAAGGGGGCACTTTGACTGCATTTGTCTTGCAGAGTCACCATTGAGTGTGATGGATCCCTGCTTTCCTGGGGATAGCTGAACACCTGCCTGCCTGTGGGAAGTGGAGGAATAACTCCTTATTTTCCTTTGCTTGCACATGTGGCTTTTGTCTTACTCACTAAAACTGTCTTTATCTCAACCCAAGAGTCTTCTCACTGTAATCCTTTTGACTCTCTCACCCATCCAACCAGAGGGGAGTGAGTAGCAGCAGAGTACTCAGTTATCAGCTATGGCTAAACTGTGACAGCCTGTCCCAGAGAAACCCAGTGAAAGTCTTAGGATGCTGAGAGGTCACCAGGCTGCCCCCATAAGGACAGACTTCACAGAGAGGTTTGAGTTGGAAGGGACCTTAGAGGTCATCTTGTTCCAACCCCCTGTTTTGGGCAAGGACACCTCCCACTAGACCAGGTTGCTGAAAGCCCCATCCAGTCTAGCCTTGAACTCTTCCATGAGGCTCTGTGTGTCTCATCAAACCTGTGGATTAGGTGTCAAAGGAAGAGGAGCTGGGGAGAAGGGAGAGCCATTCTCCCTGGCTGGTGATACAGGCGCAGGATACAATAGCAGGGCAGGCACAAGGAGCAACCAGGATGCAGAGCAGAAAGTGTGGTCAGGGTTAGGGTCAGTGGCAGGGGTCAGGGTAAGAACTGGGATCAAGGAGCTACAAGTTTGCAGAGATTTATCTTCTAACAGCCACAGTGCAGTGCAGTTTGTGAGGTGGTGAGCGTGGGTGCTGATACAAAGGTCTCCACATCCTAGTGTCAAGAAATCCAAAACATTCTGAATTTGCAATATCATGGTACCCAAGAGCTGTGTGGGTGTGTTCAAGAAGAAAGTGAAAAGAAGAAAAAGATGGTGAATTCCACTTCTACATGTATCAAAATCTGGAGTCACTCTGCCCAGTTACACATGTGTAAAGAAACCTGTTTTCTAATGGCTTTGGCAAGGCTCTTCACCCCTGGGTCAATTGCTTGACATCACCCCTTGAAAGTCAACAGGCTTGGAGAAAGCAAAGTGTGGGCTTACAGCCTTTCTCCAGGAAGAACATGTGCTGAATGTGTCCATCTCCAGACCCAGCTCAGACCAAATGCAAGCTAGCAGATGCAGGCAGCACATGCAGGGGAGGTAGGCTTTCCAGTGGCTGGGTACACACCACCTTCACGGCTGCAGCCCCTGCCCTGCTTCGCACTGCAGCGGGAGGACGTCACTGTCCCTGTCAGAAGGGGGGTCTGGCAGAATGACAGCTACCCCTGCCAGCCATTCAGGAAGGAAGCTGAACACCGGGACTGAGCAAGACCCTGACAGGCATCAGAGACATTTCAATGTAGGATAGCCCTGCACCGAACAATCACCCTTCCAGAGCTTTTCCACCTGCAGAAGCCAGCTTGAGCCAGAGCTGCCAGCTGAAATCCTATCCCACCCAAGAAGGTTTACTGAGCCCCTCGTGGGCTGAATGATAAATGCAACCACAGACACAGAAGCCACAGAAGTGTGGATTATCCTGGTCTACCACAGCTCCACAAAACTAATTATCCTCGCTGTAACTTGCAGACCTGGATGCAGATATTGAGGGGTGACACACACAATCGGACACCCTGCATCATGTCCAGTAGGATCCCTGAAAGTCAAAGAGCACATGATAGAGAAACTTGCCCCTCTGATCCTTCTCATAACCAGCTTTATTTTCTTGAGAGAGTCTCTCATTGAAGACTTGCTGCCTTGAGCTACTGCTTCAGCAGTACACAGGTCCCACCAGGCACAGCCTGGGGTTATCTCTGGCCAGCACATGGCTTCTCGGTTTTCAAAGCATGGAAACAGGAGGCTGAGCCTTTCAACCATGATGTTGAAACAGCCTCGCTACCACAGTGGCTATGATGGGGGCAAGCTTTCCAGAACACGACAAAGCCTGGAAAGCCCTCCATTCACAAGCTCTGAGTCCCAGGTGGGACAGCTGGCTCTGGTCTGCTATGAAGAGTCAGGCACAAGCACCACAGCACCATGGGATTTGCATGAGATCATTAGAGCTCAGAACTGGGGTGGGCATCAAAGCAGCGTGCCCGTGCTGCAACAGTCTCACTGGCCAAAAAGCAGATGTAAAAATGCTTTTAGAAGAAAAAGCAGAACAAGCACTACTACCGCCCTAGGCTTCCTATCTCCACTCACCCTCTGGGCTTTTAAAGCTCCACTTCACTAGAGATGGTCTCCAGCTAACACACTGGTGTCATGGGTCTCTTAAGCAGCCCGGATGTAACTAATTACTGCAGTAGCAGGTGCTCTCTCAGGAATTCAGAACAGCATGTGCCATGTGAGCAAAGCCTCCTAGTGTGACTGGCACCTCTGGCAACTTGCCACCCTGTGCTCTGAGACCTTCCCACCCATGGTGGTTTGAGATCCAGAAGTGAACTTAACCAGAAGGTTAAATTGCCGGTTCCCATTTTCTCTTCTGAATGAGAAAGCCCAGTGAAGAAGGACAAGCAAGACTGGGAAGACCATGGTCAAAGTATGTACAACCCATGTGCTTTTTCTTGGAGGACTGTGAGCGCAGAAATTGTTTGGGCACACCACAGCAGAGTGATGTAAGAGAATCAGTTCATGCACCACTGAGATGTATTCGTCGTTGGGGGGAAGCACAACAGCTGTTTAGCCATGTATAGTAGCAGCATGCAACGATTTTATGCTAAGAATGCATGAATTAATTGGACCTTTGGGGGAACTGAGGAAAGCAGAGTGTAATTACTTGAGCTGGAATTTATCCAGCCTGAAAAAAAAAGGCTTATTGCTGGAAAAAAAATATTGTGGGAACTTCCATAACAAAAAACATTGTCCAAAAGCACCCAGACTGCTAGGTGGACATTTCCTATTAAAAGCTATACAGTGCTGCAAAGAAATAGGGCCAAATTCACTTTTCAAAGACAAGTCAATTTCAAGGGGTTAATCTCACACAGGCAGGTCTGATCCATGGAAGCTGCATATCAGTATATACCAACTGACTTTTTCAGAGGTACAGAGGTGCTTGAAATGATCTATAAATGCTGCATGCCTGGCTAAGGTATGTTTATTAGTTTCTTTACCACATGAGATGGCTTTTAAAAATAAAATAAAATAAATAAGCATTAAATTTTTTATTCCTTTGGCTACCCTGAAGGCAGATGTCATGAGGTGGATGCTCAGAAGCCTGTTGATAAGTGACCTTGAGCTAATGTCAGACCATGAGGTACTGAGTTGGCCCACATTACAAACACTCATGAAATTTTGCATTAGATACAACTGGTTTCTTATTTAAATTAAGTCAGTTAAAGAAATACTATCATAATGGATGAAGTTAAGCTGCTATTTGGCAGAAAAAAAATACTGTATAAAAATGTAACTTGTACAAACCAGGTGAGTGAAGCAAGCTAAATTGTTCTTGGTTTGGTTTTGTCTTTAGACAAAGAGAAATAGACCCAAATGCAGCCTCAAGACTTTCTTTTCAGTAGCAGGGTCTCTGCAGACAACTCATCTGAAGGACGTGGTGGTTTGGTTATCTAGCTGTCATTGCACAACAATGTGAATGAACTAAGAGCTGAGTTCCACTTGCTGTTCAGCAATCCATCAGCTGCCTAGCACATGTAGACAAGTCTGGCTGAATCTGAATCTCCTAGCAGAGGCCGCCCTGGACCTGATGCAGCTTGTAAGTGGCTGACCTACCAGCCCTGGGGTCTTGTCACCTTTTTCGTAAATGACTTCAAATGCAAAGAGCAATTTAGGCCATGGCCTAAATTGCTCTTTGCAATTTAGAGGAGGAGGAGGAGGCTCTGCTGTTAGGTAACAACAGGCTATCTTCCAGGACACAGCGTCCCACATCTAAGACAAGTAAGACATTTTTATTATTAGAAAGCTACGATATACCTTTGCAAGCTTCCACCAGGCCTTTTTACACTTGCACTGGCAAACTGAAAGCCTGATATTATTCATACTGGTCTTTTTTGTGAGATGCTTCTCACAAGAAGAAAACTGACAGTTCCACATTTTATTAAAAACAAAGGAAAATTTGCAACGAGACCACGCAAATTTGTTTTGCTCATCCACACACGTTCATACACAGTGTGAGGTTTGGTTAATGAAACTTGTCTGTCCCATTCGTCACTTCAGATCTTGGATGTACATTTAAGAAATTGATCCAGTTAATGTGCACTGAAGCTTTGATCCAATAAAAATCTCCCTGGGACATATGGATTGACAAAGCTGATGACACTGTCCCAAAATTGGCTCTGTAGTGACAGTGGGCAGCTGTTACACAACTCAGTGCTGAAAGCTGATCTCGTTTCATCTGCAGGCAGACAGGGAATTGCCTGCCCTCCAAACATTTCAGCAGAAAGAAACAGGGATCCCAGCCAAAGGAAATGAGAAGGTGATAGGCATAAAAAGAGGAATCAGCTCAAATGCCACAGAGGGTGATGGAATGATTCTAAACACAGGCACAGCTTTACTCTCGTAAGAGGCTTAGTGCTTTCTTCCCAAAGCTAACTTTCACACAAGGGACTATCTTGGCTCACTCTAAAAAAGAAATGAAGTGTTTAAAGGCATTTCAGGGAAACCAGAACAAATTCAGTGCTAACATGAAGGGGGAAAGAGCTACCACCAGCAAAGTATTTGTTCTGCTAGCACAGTCATACTGCTGAATATCATTCTTTTTCCCTAAGTATAAATATGTTCCAGAAATATAAATCTTGGGGGAAGACAGAGAAATCATCTCAAAACCCCTCCCTCTACCAAGTGTGCTAGGAAAAGAATAAAAAAGAATAAAAAAGGAGTGGAAGTTCAAAGCCTGGTTCTGCACCAGTGGTTGCACAGACTAGAACTACACAGCTATGATCATGGTGGTAACTTTATCTTCAGATTTGCCTAGTACAAGCCATATTCCAGACTCCAGGCTAAATATATGATGATGAGAGAAACTACCTCAGCACACTCCTCTGACGTGCTACACCAGCTACTGTCTCAGGTAATTGGCAGTTGTGCAAGCAGGCATCATCCAAGGAGGAAGCACAATAGATGCCTTTTCCCCCCACTCAAAGAGCAGGGGAAAGGATTTAATTCCTCCTGAATGGTCTTGACATAAATCAGGGTGAGTCAGGTCTTGGTCTCATGAGGTTATTAGCAAAATTACAATTAAAGGGGATCAGGACAAGGCCTTTGATCACAGTGAATGTTTCTGTCACTTAAATGTTGATGAGGATTTTTTTTAATCCAGTCTTTGTCCTGCTGCCTGATTACATGTATTGCAGCTAGTTCCTGGGTAGGATCTGTGGGAAAGACCCTGTCAGGTACACAGACTCTGGATGCTAAAGTACCATTAGATCCTTCCTTTGCTGAAGTCACAACCCTGCAACAAGCCATGGGATAACCCAGCAGTGGTGGCTTTCCTTGGACACAATGGGGTGGGTTTTAGGACAGGCATCTACAACAGGAACCAGAGTCCTTACTAGAGGATCTTACTCTCCAGTTTAAGCCCAAGGACTACATGCCTCATGGCCAGTTTCCTGCTTGATTATCATAAAGTTGATTAAGAAGTTGATTAAGGGAGTGGAACACCTTCATTATGAGGACAGGCTGAGGGAGCTGGGTCTCTTCAGATTGGAGAGGAAGAGACTGAGGGGTGATCTCATTAATTTCTATAGATATGTAAAGGGTGAATGTAAGGAGGATGGAGCCAGGCTCTTCTCAGGGATGGACAGTGATAGGCCAAGGGGAAGTGGGTCCAAGCTGCAGCACAGGGAGTTCCATCTGAGTGTAAAGAAAAACTTTTTTACTGTGAGTGTGATGGAGCACTGGGACAGAGAATTACATAGCACAGTGGGTTGCGGTCACTTGGAGTTTGGTCTGAGCTCACGCCTAAGACCTTCCACTGACTCATATTCCCACAAATATTTTCTGCTGTGGAAAATCAGCAGCAGACATCAGGTCAAGAGGCCAGACAGACTCTCAGGCACTGTAGCATGCACAGGTACCCTATCCCTTAACACACCAAAGCACAACAGACATGTGAGTTTACAACCTGGAAGGGTCTTATGCACAAAGCATCCTTAGAAACCACCCAATACTCTTGGAAGCAGCTATCCAAAGGGGAAAAAAGGAAACAAAGCTGATGGTTTTGAAAGGAGTGACAATTGTAGCTCTGCCAGCCACACCCAGCTGTTGACGTGAGTATCCCAGGTAGACAAATTTACTATTCATAGATTCACATAGATTCACAGATTTACAGACTGTCAGAAGTTGGAAGGGACCTTGAAAGATCATCTACCCCCCTAGTATGGTAAGGTCCATTAGGGTTCCCCTGCTTGGGCCCCTGTCCGAGCAGGATCACCTAGATTAAATCACAGAGGAATGTGTCCAGATTGGTCTTGAATGTCTCCAGAGAAGGAGACTCCACAACCTACCCACCCAGGCAGCCTGTCCCAGTGCTCTGTCGTCGTCACAGTGAAAAAGTTCCTTCCTTAAATTCAGATGGAACTTCCTGTGTTGCAGCTTGGACCCTATTGTGTCCGCTTGGACACTTCCTATGTTCCAGCTTGGACTATTCTGGCAGGCTGAGTTCGGCCGAGGGAGGAGTGTGCTAGGTAGGACCCAGCACAGCAGCACCAGTGTCCTCAGGAGGACACTGTGAAATGCTCATAGGATCAGCCAGAAAAGGACAACGGTGCAAACCACATCAGTATGACACAGGCCACTTATATAAAGCTACTCTACAGAAAAAGGTCTAGAAGCCCCCTGCTTAATAGGATCCTCAGAGGCTTCTGGCAGAGACTGCAGGGACAGCTCTTCAGCAAGAAGAAATCAAAGCTGGTAGCACTGAGCCAGTTTACACCTGCCAGGAATCTGGCCTCGAGAGTCGAGAGCGCATTCTGTCACACAGCTATGGCAGAAGCATCTGCTGGGGAGAAGTGCGCAGTGCGCATTTCAGAAGCAATTGTGTTCAACCCTTTCTGCCTCCCAGCTGTCAGCACTCAGCTTCAGCAGAGCTGCTGGGTGCTGCAGCTACCCTATGCTCCATGGTGCCTTCAGACTCGGGAAGTGGGTCACCAGCATACCAGTGTCCAGCCATGGAGGAAATCACCAAGAGCCTCGAGGATTAGAGGGGGAGGGCAGATAGCTAGAGCAAACTAGCTATCTGCCCTCCCCCTCTAGCTATCAGCTAGAGCAAAGTCATGCTGGATACTCACTATAGCTGTTTGTATCCAAAAAGAGTCAGAGAGGACTGGGAAAGAGAAGCTTACACACCACCAGCCTGCAACAAAGGATGAAAATTGTACTGTGTGTGGCTTTGTGGAACCTCCACTGCACAGCAGCTCTGTTGCCATGAAACGGGAACTGTTCCCGTCTCTGCTTGTGTAGAATTGCTGGGAGTGGGGGAGAGTGAGGCACAAATTACACTCAATTAGGTGCTGAGAAATGCAAATTCACAATCCCAATTATGTTTTTTATTTCCTATGAATTAACATAGACGGGAATCTAGGGATTCCAGGTAGGGAAGGCATTTTAGAAGAAAAGCAAGATAATGCTCCCTTTCATCAACAATCAAAGATGACCTGTACACCTCTGAGCAGGTGGCTCTGAGCAGATGACTTGCAGAGAGGCATCCCAAGCTTTAGCAATTTCTCCAATTAAATTGTTCTGTATGCAAATCCACAAACCAATTTCAAACAAATGTGGAAGAAAAATTGATCTCTGAGGCTTTAACCTAAGTTTCTACCAGTGTTTGTAAACAGGAAACTGGCTGGGATCCCCACAGAGGAAAAAGAAAACACATTAGATGTTCAAATATTAATCTGAAAATGACTTTACCAATTAATTCTAGCACTGACAGAAGTACTTGATCTCAGTCGCCTGGAGAACTGTGCTGTGCTGAAAACCACACAGAGAATTTCACTGCTGTTGCAGTGATACCCTATTCCCTCAGCGAGATGTTCCAGCTCATGCTCTTCACTTTCCTCTCCTGTCTCCCTTCCCAAGCTGCGTGATTCTTTGCTACATAAGGTCTCATCTTCTATCTTGATATGGGGTCAAATGTAAATATTCCGCTCTCACAGCTATAGTTTGTATACAGAAGGCAGCACAGGGGCAGTATGGGAAGAGAAAATCCTCCTCCACTTGCTTTCCTACTAGGACAGATCCTGGAGTGGAGATGACCAGGTTGCTTCTGGGTTCACTCTCAACCTATGTCCCTACTCTAGTACAGAATACATCCAAGACTCCTGCAGCATCCCAAGCTGTTTGTGCATTTGTTAAGCAGGATAAAGCTTAACTTAATTGAAAGATAATGTGGAAAGAAAGGACACTCCTGCCTGACATTTGAGGATATTTCTGATTCTCTTTGGCTGTATGGGGTATCCTGCAAAACCCCTGGAGTTGCATGTGCACCAGCGAGTCTCACGGTCACGGTCCAGGTCATAAAAGTGGCACGCAGTTTGGTTCCTCAGCCTCCACTGAGATACCAAATAAGACAACAATGATAACAGGGTGCACTCAGTGTTCATGGTACTCAGTCTGTGAGCACCCCAAGTAACTGCTGTTCAACTCACGTACAAGGATGCTGGGTCATTAATCTGTTCCTAAGAACCAGAACTCACAAGGTCACCTTCAGTTTTTAAAGCCTCTGGGCTTGGGCTAAGGCCCCATCTCTGAACAAATGACATGACACAAAAAAAAAAAAAAAGAAGGAAGCAAGTGTTTTGCTTTGATAAAATTAGAGCACTCTTCAGCAAAGTTTTCTGGATGTTTGGTGACTGGGAACTCAAAATGTCTATTCAAAGTTCCTGCTACTTGCTCCATAAATTAATCTAATGAGTCGCTTGTGAAATAAACCATTAGAAAAGTCTTTGTTAATTTGTACCAAAGTAAATGGTTATCTAAAATAGACACCACAGGGAGGTTCTTAATTAGTCTGTTGTCAGCTGGGACTGGAAATGCTTGTGGCAGCACGAGGCTAATTAATTACTCATCTTGTCACACCGTAGGTTCCTGTTAAAGCACAAGGTATTTCTCAGTGCACACCAATGGCTGGTTGCTCCTTTTCAGAGACCAAGAGAGAAGCAGATGAGGGTCTGGGACTGACCAGCACTCACTCTGTAGAGACATGGGTTGGGGTGTGTCCAAGCTGAGCCTCTGTGCCTGGGATGAGCTGTTTGTCTAGATGAGGAGCCTTTGCTGCCCACATTCCACAGCTTGAACTGAACATTGCTCCCTGAATGGAAAGCAAAAATTAGTTTTGGGAAGCGAGCATTTGGGATTGACTGGGAACCCATGGATGTGCTTAGCTAAGGGCCCTCACCCTGGGTCAGAGTTACACCACGCAAGCTGAACCTATCTGTTTGCAGTGTGGCACACAGGGAACCTGGAGCACACCAGCCCCTCCTTTAGCAGCATCTTCCACTTTTGGGGCTGGACCTCTCATACCTGTCCTGCTGTAGCAGGGCTTCCGGGCGTCAGGGTGTGAAAGCGCAGCCAGAGAGATGGTCCTCCCACTATGTGTGCAGTACACTAGGGACCCAAAACACCACCAGAGCCTCCACAAAAGGTCTGTGCTCTGCAGGAAGAAGAGAAAAGTCTGCTGTAAAACTTGTTACTGTGCCGTCCCTACCACCACACCACTGAAAGGTCTATGTTTTGGTGTTTTGCACAGACACATTGCACAATACCTCACAGCCTGCAGAGTGAGAAAGGAGCCTGCCATTGGGCCCAAGAACCTTCTTTGTAGGCTGGAGAACTCTCAAGAGAGAACATACAGCACCTCACACCTGATGATAGATGTGGAGGTGGGGCCTCACCAGTGGGTGCCTTGTGACGGGCTGGGAAGGGCCAGAAAGAGTATTGTATGGCTTTTCACTAGTGCCCTTCAAACCGAGTGGCAAGGTTAAGCCCATCTCGGGGGGATGGTAAGCAACATCTTTGAAGGGAGCTGCCTCGGGTGGTGACTCAGGCAGAGTGCAGGGGCAGTGGGGCAGTCAGGGAGATAAGTTTCGCTGTTCTGAACCTGTGCTCTGAGGCTTGCTTTCCACGAACCCCTCCTGGGTACAACTGCTGGAGACCTTCCTGTGCTCTGCTCCTCCTCCGCAACATATGTAGCTGTTTTTACATCATCCTTCCCTGTTTCTCCAGAGACACAGGTCTGTTCTACAGCAAGCAAGTGAATTAGCAGTGTATTTACACCCACACTTGCAATCGGGAGCCCTTTGATATCTGCTGATATTAGCATCCAAAGTTTTAACCAGCTCTAAGTGTTGCAATCAGTCCAAGTGTGCAACAATAAAACCTTAACATCCCCTCCCGCACCAAATGCCTTTGAAATACAGGAACAGCCTCTTACACTGCAAGGTGTGTAACGCTGGTAAGGTCCTACCCATCACTTTCCTTAACCTTGTGTGGTTACACACATCCTCATCTAGTAAACACTATAATGTCTTTCATAATGCCTAAAGCATTCACACAGCTGTGCTCACAGCACAGCGAACACATAACGTTACCATTAAACGCTGCTCCCTGACACAGGGCAGTATGGTAACTGGGTCGTGGTAGTCATCATCTCACCATCTGTGATGTCTTAGTAAGTGGGAAAAGACAGAGAGTCTGCAGGAAGGAAATATTACAGAAGAATAATATCTCCTGTGAATATTATTCTGTGAAGCTGTCCCCGTAACTTCCCAATGAGTTGGTGGGCACTCAGGTCAATCAGGTATGCATTTAGCCCCTGTCAGGGTAATAACAGCTCGTATGAATGATGCCTCTACCAACCAGCTCTTGATTTTCAGACAGCTGGTGGCATGCAAGAGCCATGGTGATGCACACATATTTTCCTTTGGACAAAAGAACACCTCCTAATTTTTCCCCACTGCATCACAGAGACTTTACAGCTACTACTCCTTCACCACCCTTTTAGTGTTTTTTTCCACAGAGGAAAACAGCAACATCTTCCTAACAACCTCCCCTCCTTCCCCAGAACTCCTCACAGCTGGCTCCTGTGGATACAAGCTCAAACAGTGCTTCCTCTGCAGGCAGTCACCAGCAGCTCACAGTGTGGAAGGGAAGTCTGGACAGAATTCTGTCACACCCTCACCTTGGTCTCTGGCACACCTGCAGTCTACACACAAGAAGGAACGGCTCAGCACATACATGCTGTTGGTTTGATTCCCAGAAGCTCTGATTGATATCTCTGGATATCGCTCACCAGGACAGTGAGCTGATGGACACTTGTCTCATAGCACATCACTCTCTCCTAGGACTTCAGAGGAGGCCTGAAAGCTTTTCAGAGTGGCCACCACCAACAGCAAGCTAGTCCTCACCCAGGACCATGTCCAGACAGCTTCTGAGTATCTCCAAGGATGGAGACTACTCTACCTCTGGGCAACCTGTCTCTATCCCTGGTCACTCTCACAGTTAAGAAGCACTTTCTAAAGTTCAGGTAAGACTTCCTATGTTTTTTTTTGCCTCGTGCCTCTGGTTCTGTCACTGGGCACCACTAGAAAGAGCCTTGCTTTGTCCTCTTTGCACCCTCTGCAGAAATTTATATATCTTGATGAGATACCCCCAAGCCTTCTTCAGGCTGAACAGCCCCTGCTTTTGTGCCCTTTCCTCATAAAGATATGTTCCAGTCCCTGAGTCATCTTAATGCCCTTTCAGTGATCTCTCTCCAGTACATCCATGCCTCTGCACTGACAAGCCCAGAGCTGGACATGGTATTACTCTAAGGGTGGCCTCACCAGCTCTGAGTAGAGGGGAAACGTCACCTCACTCAACTGGTTGTCAACACTCCTTATGCATCTCAGGATGCCTTCACTTTCATTGTCACAAGGGCACACTGCTGGCTCATGTTCAACTCAGGGTCCAATGGGACCCCTAGGTCCTATACTGCCAAGCTGTTTTCCATCTGGACAGGACGGTGTCTGGGGTTGTTCCTCCNAGAGCTGGACATGGTATTACTCTAAGGGTGGCCTCACCAGCTCTGAGTAGAGGGGAAACGTCACCTCACTCAACTGGTTGTCAACACTCCTTATGCATCTCAGGATGCCTTCACTTTCATTGTCACAAGGGCACACTGCTGGCTCATGTTCAACTCAGGGTCCAATGGGACCCCTAGGTCCTATACTGCCAAGCTGTTTTCCATCTGGACAGGACGGTGTCTGGGGTTGTTCCTCCCAAGATGCTGGACTTTGCGTGTCCCTTTGAATTTCATCAGGTACCTATCAGCCCATTTCTCCAGCCTGTCAAAGTTCTTCTGGATGGCAACATGACCCTCTGTTATCAGCCACTCCTCCTAGTTTCGTGTCATCTGCAAAATTCCTGAGGACGTGCTCTGCTTCATCATTAATAAGGATGATGAAGGACACAATGTTGACACCTGGGGTACAGGTCAGCCAAGCGAACATACCCTTTGTGAATCCATACAGACTGCTCCTTGTAATTTTCTCGCTGATCTTATGCCTGGAAATTATTTCCAAGGTTAGCTGCTCCAACTTGTCAAAGATGCAGACATGGCACAAAGTAATCAGAGGAAATCAGGACTGACACCACAAAGATTTCAACTGTCTCTTTCACATCTACAGCATGGGATGATTTTTTTTATAAAAGGGATATTTGCATTGTTTGAGCTGTAGACCAGGGACTTGATATCCATATATCCCATATGTCCATAATATCCCAGCTTTCATTTGTTTCAAATTTAGTTGGCTTGTGAAATTCCAGTCTTCCACAGTCTGGAAGTAACATGAACTGCTGGCACTCTTTTGATCATTTCCCTCAGTTTTTTACTACCTTTTCCTAACCAGCCAGGAAGAGTGTCAACAAGCTTCCCAGAGAGAATTAGTCATTTCTAGTGCCTTAGTATGTGGTCATTTCTACACAATTATGCTTTAAATTGTTCTAAAGGTATTTCTGCACATCTGAAATCATTATCTTACCCTGTAGAGTTAGGTCAAGACAACCTGACATTGGTTATTTTCCTTTCCTCTCTTTCCACAGACGAGAGACTCCAATTAGAGACCACTTTTAAGAAGTGTGTGCTACAGTTTTCTGTGTTCTTAGGGACAAAGCAAGATGCTTATTATTCACCATTATACATAACACCCAGTACTTGTGTGTGACTCCCCTGAGATCACTGCTTATTTTGTCTGAGTACATGTAGACTGAAGAACTAAAGTAATTTAATCAGAAGTATACTAAAGGGAAAAGGCACACCAAGCAGAATGATGCAGATAGACAAAGTTCCCATTTAATTATGTGGGCAGGCTTTTGCTCGCATGGTGCAAATTTACTGTCTGATGCTGCAATGTACAACAACAGCCTGTGCCTGTTTCAAAGAAACCATCTAGCTCTGAGGCCCCCAAGACAAGAAAGTCATGGAGCTGCTGAAGCAAGTCCAGAGACGTCATGAAGATGACAGAGGGCTGGAGCACACCTCTCCTCTAAAGGAAGGCTGAAAGAGTTGGGCTTGCTCAGCCTGGAGAAGGCTCCAAGGAGATCTTATAGAAGCCTTCCAGTATCTGAAGGAACCTATGGGAAAGATGGAGAGAAGCTGTTCACAACGGCATGGAGTGACTGGACAAGGGTTAATGGCTTTAAAGTAAAAGAGGGGAGGTTTAGATTACATACGAGGAGGAGATTCTTCCTTCTGAGGGTGGTGAGGCCCTGGTACAGGCTTCCCAGAGAAGCTGTGGCTGCTCCCTCCCTGGCAGTGTTCAAGGTCAGGCTGGATGGGGCTTTGGGCAGCCTGGGCTAGTGGAGGGTGTCCCTGCCCATGGCAGGAGAGCTGGAGCTCTCTTCCAACCCAAACCATTCTGTGATTCTATGATGACCCTGCTGATGTATCCAAGATCACCTCAAGTCTGACACATGACACATTTCCAGGGTTTCTTCATCCTGTTCCTGGTGTGATGGTAAAGCACAAGCCCTTCAGGCATCTGCCACTTCCCTTTTGCTACTTGTTTCTTAATTGGAGTTTCTCATCGTCAGAGTCCTTCCACATCTGACCTATGTCCAATTGGCCAGCAAGGAGCAGTCAATCACAAATGACTGCCTGCAGTGATCAGGACCCAGGGGCATTACTGAACAGTCAGGGACCAAAAATCCTCCATCAGATGAACTTATTGGGCTAGAGGACATGAAGAGACAGACAACTGCCTGGGGCTTTGAGAGTGGTTAGGAGTGATGGAAGTACTATAGGCTTTGGCTAGACAGACACCTTAAGAAATAGAAATAATGCAATTTTGTTATGTGGGGCTGTGTGAATGACAAGATGTTTCAAATGGGGGAAAAACATGTAAATTGAGTCATATAAGTATCACAACCCACATCTGAACAGCACAAAGACATTAGCAAATATTTTCTTTAGTGGATATTGGCAAGAATACACAATGTTAAGGAGAGCTTGGAGATGGATGTGACATTCAGGTCCCATCTTGAGCAAGGATTACCTTTTGCTCTAGATAGCAAACCGGAAGGACTTTGTAAAGTTCATCTTCAGCTGGTTTGAAGTACAATGACCTCAACACAATGACAGTAGTTTGTCTATTCAAGCTAGTGGGGTGGATCAAATGTGTGCATAAGAGCATTTAAGTGAAAGCTTGGAACTTGAGCATCCTAACACACACTGAACTTGTCAAACACATAAGCCCTGTGTTTCGTATCCAAATTATAGGCACAACTTACATGATCCCACGCTCAGAAGCAGTATGAAGTTGTGTCAAATTCTAGCATTTCCATAGACCTTAGAATGTGGAAAGAAGAGTCTAATTTTACCTGTGATATTACTGAGGACTTGTGGACTCTTGTTATGGCATGGCTGAGGTGTTATAGATAGGCCAGTTGTCAGCTGCTTTTATTCAAAACTCCACCTCCCAGATCTGTTTGCCTTTGGGATGCTAAAAAATATGCTATGTGCATATCTTGATGGGTTTTATTGTACTGCCTGGTCAGAGAAAGGCTCTGATTGCACACGAAGACACTGCCCGAAGTGGACAATAAGATCTGCAAAACAAAAAATCCAGAGATGGGTTCAAGAAAGCACTGCCAAGAAAATGTATCTGTCACTCAGCTGGTATGCCTTCCACCACATCCATCTTGGTCCATTTTCTTCTGATCTGTACCATCAAATCTACATAAAACCAGAAATGATGTCACATGTCTAAAGCTGTTTATCTGGTTAACTGTTGTGTTTGTTTGTGGTGGTCTTGCAACGTGGCTTCTTTAAAAAGCCACTAGAAAGCTTCTTAAGGGTCCAACAAAGCAAATCCCAGCTGGGCTCCCAAGGCCACACTCCCAAACTCTGTTACGGACAAGGCTGGCCAGGCCAATCAGCGCCAGTCACAGGCCTCTGGGAATCACATTTTAGAGAGAGAAAACCACAAACAGCCGCAATTTGCCACCAGAAAAGGGAGTGAGAAGATGTGAGAAACTTTGCAGACACCAAGGCTAGTGAAGGGGGGGAGGAAGAGGCACTGAGAGAAGATCCCCTGCAGGCTGTGGAGAATACCATGGTGAAGCAGGTGTCCCCCCGCAGCCCATGGAGGACAAAGAGACCCCACTTGCAGCTCATGGAGAGATACCTGGGCCAGGCAGGAGCCCACCATGTAGCAGGTGGAGGAATAGGGAAGAATCTGTGGTCTACATTGGAACAAGCCCAATGGTCAATGTACTCTGAATTAGCTCTTTATTTTAAATCTTTTATTTTCAGTTTGAAGTGAGCTTCAGTTTTCCAGCCTCCTCACCATGCTTGTAAAGAGCTGGGGTAGGTGACAACTCTGTAGTTGCTTTCAACCTAAGCGATGCTCACATATTTTACTAACAGAGGCGACTACTTTCAGTTATGAATTTCCAATAGTTGAGAGGATGACATACGCTACCTCATTATCAGTTACATCACTGTTATGCTGGATGGGAAAATGCTTTTGTATCTAACTGAGCATGTAAAGGAAATTAGTGTCCTAGTCCAGAACATACCGGCCTATCATTTGATATCCCTGTTTACATAACACATGCCCAGTATCTGCATTCTGCCTGCCCTGGTAAGGGATGGCTGTTCACATCTTCCTCTTAATGAGTCCTAGATCTTCCCAAAAGCCTCTTCTAGAGGATAATCCAATTAGAACTGTCCTAAAAGAGCTGACAAAATCATAGTGTAGAATAAGAATACGTTTTCCCACCTAAATACAGATCCAATTTCCTTTGAGTAAGTGGTCTGAGTTATGGGTAATAGCAATAAAAGACTGTTAATCACCATCATTTTCTGTTTTCGATTTCATTGATGTTTTCGATCTTCAGTCACTGAACTAGCTAATCCAAGCCTTTGTGCAAGGCACCAAAATGGAAACCTGCTTCACCTCAAAGGAGTAAAATTTTCTTCTCTAATTATGAACATGACAGAAAATTAAACCATTTGCATTGTTGCTCAATTGTGTAAGCGGATAATTTCTTGATTTCTAGCTTGGAAAGACAATTTTTACAATTGAAGCATGCTTTCCTGGAACGGTGATTGGTCTCTTTTCTAACCCCCTCCAGGAAGCACACAATCTTCACACTGTTAAGCCTTGGAAACCACTCACAAAGGGACAAATTGGAGGCATTTAGTTCCACCTTTCTCCTGACATTTTCCGTAAGTATTTTTCTGCCTACTAACAGCTTTCTGTTCCAAAGTAGATGTTCTCTCTTCCATCTCAGTAACCCTGTCACTTAAATTTGAAGGGTCATTTTTATTCTTGTTAGAACTTCTGACATGCACTGCAGTTGTTATGGGTTTTTTTCTTCCCCTCCAATGATACCACTAATGATATTTACATTTCTGTGTTATCTACTGATGCGGTTTTCTTTTCTCCAAAGGACTGCTGATGAACACAGCCACAGCTAATTGCTATTCCCCAGCAACATAGTGTGTTTTTCAGGGAAAGATCAATTTCTAACCCAACAGAAAATCTTAAAGACTCTTCAAATATACGAGGAGAGGTGAAGGAAGGTCAGGAAGCAGGAATAGTTTTATAGCACTATTTACCAACATAACTCTGCTAATAACTTCTGCAGCATCTTAGTTATGTGACTGAAGGTTAATCATTTCCCTTCATGCAGAATTTAGCAGAGTGGCAAAAAACCAAAATGAAACAAGAAATCATTATTTGTTCTAATGTGAGGACACAAAAGCTGTGTATCTGAATAACAGGAGATGGAAACAAGCAGCAAATTCTCACTCCAGAAAATACAAGCTGAGAAGCTACAGTCGTTGCTTGCCCTGATAAATCCTGCACAGTAGAAGTTAACGTGTGCATAAACCTAACCCAAAGGCTTTGATTTTTAAGCCTTTCAGTCAAGATGGAGTGCATCCCTATCAGAGCCCAAATTATCCTGTTACAGCCTGCTCAGCAACAGGTGAAGAGGCTCACCAGGTAAGTTTTACTGGACAGCTTTCTGAAGGTCAAGCTCAAATGATGATTGTGGCCCATTACAAACTTCTCATCTCAAAACCAGGGCAGCAACTTTAACACCTCCCCTAGTACATGTATTTCTGCTCCCATGCTTACTCTTCCTTCAAATTAAGACAGCAAAGGCTATTGACTTGATATCCTGTTTATGAAGAAAGTATCCTGTAAGGCAGGAGTTGTGCCCGTTGACGAGAGGTCATTCTCAGACTTGCTCTCCACAAGGCCAACTGGAAACCTACAACACTGAGGTGCTTCATTCATGTTATAAGGCACATAGGATAAATAAAACCCAGGCCTTTTCATGGCTGAAAAAATGAGGGGTGCTAGGGTGTTTTCTAAAATGGCTTCCCAAATTTCTTGCATGAGGAAAAGGGTTAATGGGAAAACTTAGAGAGGCCTCAGTGTCACAATTTGCTTCACAGTGTCCTTGGACACTTTATGGTATCACTCCTTCTCATCTACCAGTACCTCCACCCTAGGTGAAAGCATTTACTCTTTTATGTCACTGGCACATTACGTGTTGCAGCAACCTGCCTGAAAATGCCGCTGCTCACCAGTGTCCTCCTGCCTGTCCCACACATTTCAGATCCTGTGAACTCGTTCAGACCGTGGGGCTTACTTTGAATTACCATTGCTCATGTGCATCGAGACACACCATCTGAACATCACCATTGCAGATGACTCACGGCACACCCCAACAGACATCCCTGGCCTCTTCGCGGTGGGGGTAACACCAGGAGAAGCTTTAGCTCTAAGGGCTTCCCCCGGGGCAAACCTCAGTGGCAGCACAGCACCTCCAAAAGCCTTATTGTCCCCGCTGCACCTGATCGGTGGACTTGGGGCAGGACCACTCTGTCCGGAGCAGGATTTACTCCGCGAATCCCGGTGCTCCCCGGGGAAGGACATCTGTGCCGAGCTTCCCAGACCCGGTCCCCTCCGCCCGGCAGGACAGGAGGAGCCTGCCCGGTGTGGCCATCACGTAGGGCGACCAGGCGACCAACCCT